>JAQZBX010000239.1:44405-126244 GCA_029593785.1 Cabassous unicinctus
AAAAAAAAAAAAAAAAAAAAAAGATTCTTCAGTAATTTCTTTTTTCAGGATGAAACACCTGATACTTAAACTGTTACTGTAAAATTATGGGATGCTAGTGTTGGAGAACATTTGGGAAGTCTTTCAGATCTTTTATGTTATAGATAAATTAAAACCCAAAGAGGTCAACTTGGCTATCATAACATTAAAAGTTGTTGACTTGTTCTTAAATCTGAGTAGCAATTAAAAAAAAATTGCGTAATGGGAGAAGTTAAATCAAGTGAGTTCATTTCCAGTTTGGAGAAAAAATGAACTACGTGTAGACAAAGGTGATGGTTTGCCAGGAATAAATGACATGCCAATTCAAGAAATTCCTGAATTTCGCACTATGCTTTACTGAAGTATATCTGTAAAAAGTATTATGATTATTCCATCAAATTCTTTTTTTCTGTATTTAGAGAATGTGGATTATAACTACCCTTTAAATAGCTATAGTAAAATATATAATTAAATAATTCAGTAATAATAATTCAGTAGACAAAGAAATAGGAACCATCAAAATGCTTGATACTTGTCTGATGAATGAAATATTACATAGTGTGACTCTGACAGCTTCTACCCATTTAATGAAACAATTACCATAATACTGAAAAGTAGGCATCATAACGATGAGCAAAACACATAAGCAAATATGTGTTACCTAGCCTCCTTGAAGAACTAATCTCACTATTGCTTATTATTTTGAGGTCCAGATGAGATTTCCTGTCTCTCTGGAAGGTAAATTAATTGGAGTTTCCTGGGTACAGTAGGACATGGCAGAAGTGAAATCTGGGTGCAAGTAAATTGGAAATAGGAAAAGGTAGTGTGTGTAATGTTGAGCTTTGGCCAAGGTCCAAGAGGCAGCACTGAAGACCAGTGGTTGGAAACAAGCATTCCTACATTAAGGTCACCATTTCAGTGATGATCCATTTATCTTAAATTTGGTGGGACAGGCAGTTTGGCAACCAGAGGGAGGATTTTATAAGAGCTGCTGGCCAGTTCATTTGAATATCACCAGTTTGCTGCCATACCTGATTTTTGTTTTACCAGCTGTACATGTAGCTGATGTCACCTGAAAGGTGAAGTAAAAGCACCTCTAGGGCATGTAGCAGGAATCTGAGTTTAGCACTAGTAGCCCGGAAGTCCCTTTGAGATAGGATAATTATTTTAACATTTTTGACCCAACTTTTGCCTATAGTAGTTTACCTGAATTTGGGCAACTACTGATTTTGTAAATTAAGCAGCCATTTTAATGATTGCTTCTTATTATCCAGCTTTCCAATAGGATTTAGTCCAGTAGAATTAGAATCATAGTATGAGCATTTTTTAATTGGAAGGGCTCTTAGATTTAACCTAGTCTAACCCCCTTTGATCCTGGGTAGGGATGCAAACAAATTGTTTTATTTTTATTCAACCGCTTTACTCCATAATATAGGCATTGTACATACAAATTGAGGATAGCTAAGGTTTAAACACAAGCTAATATCCAACATGAGCAGGACAAGATTATTTATAGTCATTTCATACCAGAAAACACTCCCTCAAGATATAAAAGTATTTTCAGTTTAATGACTTTTGTGTTTGTGGGCTTAAAAACAAGGATTTTGCCTTTTATATCCACAAATAACAGTATCTTTATTAGTTGCCCAGTATGTGTTTCCTGAATGAATGAGTGAAGTAGAATAAATTAAATAGTGAATGTCTCAGATGAGGACTTTTTGTCCTTGTTTGGAGTTTGTTTTTGCTCTTTGTGTTCATCCGTTACATGTATCCTACAAACAGAGCACTCTGTTTCCCCCGAATACTCTTCATGCCATCCACTTCTGTGCCTTTAATTTGGACTTGTGTAGAATGTGCATCTGTGCCCCTGCCTACACCACTGTTTCCACCTGTCGAAATGCTACCAATCCTTAAGGGCCAAGCTCTAATGACACCTTTTTTTGTGGTATACACCTTAATACCCATACCTTTATTTGGATAAAATTTCTGCTTCCTTTGAACCTTAACTAACAGCTTTGGACTTCTTTGTAGCACTTAGCATATTTCTGATTAATTCTAACCTCACCTTCCTTTTCTTACCCTTTACCCTCTCACACCCCAGTTGTAAGCTTCTTGAGGGAGGGAGTCTCTTATGATCTTTTCACCCTTATATCCAGAGGAAATAAAATGAATAAATGAACGAATGACATTTTTAAGGTGGGAACTGCATGAATTATTTTCATGTGAAAGAATATTAATTCTTAGGAGTGTCAGATAAAAAGGGAAAGTGGATATGTATATTGCATTATACTTACTGAGTTTCCTGGAAATAAAAAACTGGAAAAAAATGTTTCATTCCTATTTTACTCCAGTCTATATAGCTTACATTAAAGAAAGTTAGTTTTGGAGTTTAAGTAAGTAGTTCCTATAGTTAACTGTACATTTTTGGATATAATTTATATATGATGAAGAAGACATTAACATGAGAAAATGTGCATGCATTCAGTGAAAGGTGAAAATGATTTGAACATTTTAAAATGTAAGGTATTATAAATATGTTTTTATCAATTGCTTGAATTCTTTTATTTTTTTTTTCACATTAATTTAATATTTTTGGCTTTCTATACTGGAAAAACTATTAGGAGGAGCAGAATTAGGTAAAATCTTCCTAACAGTTGCTAAAAGGATATCAAGATTTTGAATTCCATTCAGGCTTTGTCTTCCACTCCTCCTTATAGTTTGTGTATGGAGAATTTGTATTTCACCTGGAAAAACTGGTAGGTTTAGTTAAGAAGTATTCCTCCAGCCTGAACCTAACTTCTTTTCCTTAAGATACACATGGTTGGGTGTGTATGTGTGTTCAGAACTGTTGAATGTAAAAACTCTGAAAGAGGGGACTGTGTTGTCTTGTTCCTTTTATCCCAAGTACTTAGCTTGGTGCCTGGCATCCTGTAGGCACAGAATAAATATTTGTGAATGAATGAATGAGTCTGTAGCATTTAGTAATTCAGAATTTAATTTTCTAAGTCATAAAGGAGTAATGTCTGAAAGCATATTTGAGGTCACCTCATAAAGGGATTATTCTGATTGATCTCTAGCATTTAACGAGGGTTTATTGATCATCTGCTGTATTCAACATAGACCTTATGATTAAGATAGTGATCACAAGAAGTATCTACATATTAAAATGGTATAAGGTGTAGCATTTGTTTCAAAATGGGGTATAAATGAAACAAAATTGGACCATGAGTTGATCATTGTTGAAGCTGTGGAGTTTCATTGTACAAGTCTCTCTTCATTTGCATATATTTGGAATTTTCCACAATAAGTTTTTAATATATTCCTGCTCATGGGCTAGGAATCAGAAGAGTTTGCTTCTATCCTGACTCTGCTACTTTAATGTCTCGTGGCTGCAATTTCCCCTACAATAGAATAGAAATTACTACTACTCCTTGGACGTTAGAGAGTTACTATTGAAAAGTGAAATTCTGTACCTGAAATTTGAAAAAATGTGCAGATATAGGGCATTAACAAAACTAATTCCTGCCCTCAGGTAATTTATAATTTGGTGGAGGAAACTGACATGTATATATATATATATATATATTGCTGGCTGGTAATATTTTCATTTTTCCCTTCACAATGTAAAAGCATTAATGGAGCTAGGTATTTCTGAAAAGATGTATATTGGATTTACAGTAATTATAGTAAAATACAATCCTTAACCAGGATATTGGAAATTGATGTCAAACGTACCCAATGGTAATGAATTCATTAATGGATTTTATTGTGGGAGGATCTGAGCGCACAATGCTCTTGAAAACACCTTGTCAAAACTTAGGAAACTTGATGATTTCTTTTGAATTATTCTATTCAAATGAGCTCAAAGAGCAGTTGGATTCTTTGCATGTTCTTTCTCCCCCTCATTTTTTTTTCTCCATTGCATTTTTAATTTCAAAATCTCACCCAGAAGTATTCATTTTTATGTCAAGCATTAGAACTTCTGCTTATTTATTTTCTGGGGTTCTTTTGGCATGACTGCCTTATGATATTTAAAATTTTGTTTCGCGTACTCTTCATGTAAATCATTAAGGAGTTACATCCACAGCAAGGAAGCAGTTCTCTTTCAGGGACTAATCTCTAGTGAATTCTGTTTCCATCTTTGCTGTTTTTTCTTGCTAAATAATCTCATAATTTCAGTGTTAAAAAATTCCCAATGGTTTATATAAAACATTTATTTTTTCCTAAAATGCTTTCATTTTGAAAAAGCATAAAGGTATAAAATATAAAGCTGGGAACATTAACTCTTCCACCTGTTGAGCAACAGAATAAGAAAACATCTTTGCATTTCAAGGGCAGACTTTTAAACTTTAGATTATTAGCACTGACCAGAGCATTTTAAAACTTCTTAGTGGCAACCAAGAGACTATCTGAGTGATTTCAGTTTGGGAGTTCTAGATGATGTATTCTGCATTCCAACCACGTAGGATCACTTAAAGAAATTATTAAATCGCATTGGGTAAAAATGGGGTATTTCAGTGGAGAACCGTGAGAAACCAAGAGACAAATTTAGAGACTGGCTAGAAGGGGCTTTCGGTGCTAATCATAAATGAAGTGCATTTGATTATGTAAGTTTTCTTAATTGGAAGCATGTATCTTCTGGGAAATAACACACTCTTAAACCTTAAGACATGAAAGAAAAGTTGTAAACATCCTGCCAGTCATTACAAATCATTTTAACCCCATGGGATTTAATTAGTGGTAGTTCAGCTAAGTACTAGCTCATTGGACTTATAACTTGAGGTCAATGATGCCATTATTATAACCTAGACTCTCAACTAAAACATTTAGTTTTACAAGGGGAAAAATTATTTTCAGGGGCATTACTCACCCCTTAAATATTGGCTGACACATAGAGTGATCGGATTGATCACAAGGGGCTTTATGGAAGAGCATGGTTGACTCAGTGGTACCAATTCCTAGTCCTATCAAAACAGGATTTTTGAGACAAGTCAAGAGAAGCATCTTTGTTCATGAAAGTTGATTTTTTTGTTTGTTTGTTTGTTTTTTCATTTTAGTTGATAAAATAAAAATTTTAAGAGATAAATCCATCTCTAAGTAAATAGAGAATGGTCTAGAGAAGATGTATCCATGATCTGAAAGGACGATACACTCATTGAAAGAAGAGAAGGTGATGCAAGATGAGCTAAGTTGAGGTAGAGGTGAAAGATAAAGTTGAGGTGAGGTGAGAGAACTGAAGTTTCTTAGCCTTCAAAGTGATCTGAAACCTATTAATCTGAAAGTAGATGAAAATTTTGACATGTTTAGAAAGCCTTTTGCCAGCGCTTGTTGGATGAGTAAAGTCAGGATATCCTTCTTATATTCCAAAATAGTAAAATAACATAGCTGTGTGATTGCCTTTTCTTAGGTACCTTATTTTAATCATCTTTACATAGCCCACATACATAGCACACACATATTTGTTGAAGTAAAGCATGAATTAGTATAGAATGCAAGCTTCCCATTGGAATATAAGTCCCTTGAGGTCCAGGATTTTTGTCTATTTTGCTTATTGCTCAATTCCCAGCATCTAGAACAGTGCCTTGACACATAGTTCAACAAATATCTGTTGAGTGAATGAATGAGTGACTTAACAGCTAACCTGGAACTAAAGATTACTGTTTTTACAGCAATTTGACAGTAAAATGTAAATTAACACCAAAAGTTAGCCAGATATTTTATTTTTGTATTCACTCATTAGCATTGCACCCAATACTGTTTATGGTTATATAGTTTCTAATAATTATAGTAGTTACTTGGATCCTGACTAATGAGATAGGAATTACTTACTAATGATTAGCAAGTAGATTGGACACTAATGTATCCTTTTTATGCTAATTCTTCCACAAATGTTTTCATTAAATTATGAATATAATTTTATATCAAGATTATTAAATGGTATTTTAATGATGTAAATGGTCATAACATTTGTGACAGAATTGATGTGTTGGTGGAAATTTTCTACATGGTTTCACATTCTTTAGGTTGTAAATTTTTATAAAAAATATTGACATATATCCTCCTAAAGAGTTTAATGTATGCTATAAATACTTGTATAAATGGCCTTATGAGCAGTGAGGCCCAAGAGGCCAGTTCCACCATTAATCTTACCCTAGTATTCCTATGTGTTGCTACTATTCCAAACACCTTCTTTCTCTGCTTAGATCAGCTCATTGTGATTGTATAATGGATCGTGACATCACTTTGTCATGACCAACTGTTTTTTAAAAAATGAGATAAGAAAGGAAAGGAAAAGAAAGAAGGAAGAGAGGGAGGGATGGGATGGGTATATTGCAAGGAAGGTGTTATTGAAGTATAATACCAAAGTTTGGGAGAAGGGAGTTGTTTGCAATTTTTTGTTTAAAGTAATTGTTCTGGTTAATATTGCTATGTAGCAAATTACCCCAAAATTTAAGGCTTAAAACAACCATTTTCCTATGCTCATGGAATCTGTAGGTTGGGAATTCAGACAGAGCACGTATGTCTGGCATATCTCTGCTCCAGGATGTCTGAGCCAACAGCTGGTGATGCCTCAACAGCTGGGGATTGGAATCATCTGGAGGTGTCTTCAATCTCTAGTGTAGTGGTTCATGCAAGCTGGTTGATGTAGGCTGGGACCTGAGCTGGGGCATCATCAAGGCAGTGCTTTCTCCCAGAAGACTGTGGTACTCTGGGGCTGACTGCCAGTGATCCTTAGTCCTTAACTTTTCTGTAGTACGGCAGTGAACATGGTGGTGTCTTCTCCTTTCTCTTCCATGTTTCATTGACTTGCCAGCTTCTGGCTCCATATGGCTTCTCTCTGTCTGACTTTCATTTTGCTATGATGGACTCCCATAATCTGGATTGAAGCCCAACCTGATTTAGTTAGATCACACCTTAATTGAAGTAACATCTTGAAGAGATATTATTTACAGTGGGTCCATACCTACCAGAATGTGGACCAATACCAACAACAATTCCAAACTGGGTATATTAGGCAGGGTTCTCTAGGGAAAAAGAACTGACAGGAGATATCTGTAAATATTAATGATCTTTTTATAAAAGTTGTCTCAGCATCACTGTGGGGATGCATAAGTCCAAATTCTGTGGGGCAGGCTGCAAGCTGGGAACTCCAATGAAGGTTTTCAATGAATTCCCCAGGAGAAGCTGGCTGACTGGAGTAGAGAGGGAAATTCACTCTTCTAACTGCTGAAATCATCACATCTCTTTTTTTTTTTTTTTAAGTTATTTTACTGATGAGTACCTTCTCACAAATACTCCCCCAGAAGACACCTTTTTCTTCACTCACCTCTTCTCTTTGCTTGATTCACAAGAAGAGTCTTCATCCATAGCCACCAAGGCAGGGACCTGAATTTTCTGCATTTTCTCCCTGAGTTGATCCACCTCTGCTCGGTGGTCATCCAGTTGACATTCTAATTTTTCTCTATGTAGTCACTCATACTCCAGCTGGCCCTGCAGCTCTTTGATGGTCTTTTCAGATGCAAGCCATTCTTTCTTCTGCCTTATATCTTCATCTGTTATCCCTCCCAAGTGTTTATAGTTGCTTTCAGCAATTTCCAGGAGGTGTCTCAATTCAACAATTTTCTTATAAGTTCTCATTCTAGCCTCGGTTTTATCCGACTCACTCTGACATAAATCATCCTTGGCATCAGTGCTTCCATCAGCGCCATGTCTTAAAAAAAATTCATATCATTTTCATCAATATCATCTTCATCATCTGTATCATATTTCTGCAGCCCCTCTAATAGCTTTATTGCTGCCAAATGGGCAAACCTCTTAGCCACATCGTTGTGTTTCTCCCCTGCTTTGTTGGTGATATTACTGTCCACTCCCATTTTAATTAACCATTGCAAACACTCTATGTGGTCTTGTCCAGCAGCTTTATGCATAAGAGTAGATCCATTATTGTCATGCTCATTAACATTGATAACTCCATCTTCTACTAATTTCTTAAGCATTTCCAAATCACCCTTAAAGGCTGCCACATGACCTGGAAATGCTAAAGTTTCCTGATCTTCTGGATCATTTCCTTCATACTCAGCCCCTTGAATAAACTGTAAAATGTTCTGCTTGAAGAATCTCTGGGCCAGGTCCAATACATTTTCTCCATTATCAGTGAAGGCTTTTAAAGCTTCTGTTTCTTGGCTCATTCTGCTGAGTAGGAACTTAAAACAGTGAAGGAGGCCTTCCATGGCTGCTAAGTGAACTGGTAGGTTTCCATTGCAGTCCACATCTTCTATGCCACAGCCCCATTTAACAAGAAGGTGCATGCAGCCAAGCCTCCCATGAAAAGCTGCATAATGTACAGGTCTCCACTCTCTCTTACCCATCAAACTGGGATCCACTCCACTTCAAAGCATTAATTGCAAAGTGAAAGAATGTCCATGAGTGGCAGCAAGGTGTAAAGGAGTGCATCCATGATCATCCTGGGCCAAAAGATTTGCTCCATTGATCATAAGAGCCTGCATACAAGCATCCTGACCCCTGATTGCAGCTATGTGAGCTGCTGTACAACCTTTCACAGTTACTTGTGTGATATCAGCTCCATGCCAGATTAGCCAATGAAGACACTGCAGAGAGGCAGGCAACAGGGTGATTGGTTGCCAGGCACGGGCAGCAGGGGAGACTAGTTGGTTGCTTGTGGCCTGAGAGGCAGGACAGGTTGGGGTTTTTTCTTTCTTTTCTCTTCGCCCTTTCCTCACCTGGGTACATGACTGATTGGCAAGCACAGGTGGCCAAAAGGGGGGGTCCTATTCTGTCGCCGGTGGCCTGAAAGGAAGGTCCAGCTGTGTTTCCTTGTTTTTGTTTTTTCCTTTCTTTATCTCCCGTTCCTCATCCTGGTACATCACATCTCTTTTTAAAGCCTTCAGCTGATTAGATGAGATAGCTCTCATTGTTGAAAGCAGTCTCTTCAGTTGATTGTGGATGTAATTAGCCATAGATTCAATCAACTTACTGATGATTTAAGTCCTTGAAATTTCCTCACAGTAACAGTTAGGCCAGTGCTTGATTAACCAAACAACTGGACACCATCTCCTGGCCAAGTTGACACATGAACCTAACCATCACACTAGGGTACACAGTTCAATCCACCACATAACACTATTGAGACTTCTGATCCATGAACATGGTATATCTCTCCATTTACTTGGGTCTTGTTTAATTTCCCTTGTGAGGGTGTTGTAGCTTTTATTGTAAAGGTCTTGCATGTATTTTGTTAAATTTATCACTGTGCACTTCATGTTTTGGGGTGCTGTTGTAAATGGTATTTTTTCTTTTTATTTCAGTTTCCAGTTTTTCATTGCTAGTATATAGCTATATAATCTATTTTTGTATATTGACCTTGTAGCCTGTAACCTGCTAAACTCATTTATTAGTTCTGGTAGCTTTTTTTTGTACATTCTTTAGTATTTTTACATGTACATCATTTCATCTGAGAATAAAGACAATTGTACTCCCCAGCCCTCAATATTTATATCTCTTACTTTTTTTCTTATTGTTTGTCTTCCCTACTATCTAAGACCTCCAATATAATATTGAAAAGAAGTGATAAGAGCAGATATTTTTTACTTTTTCCCAATTATAAGAAAGCATTTAGGAGACACTATTCAGTCTTTCACCCTTAAATATTATGTTAGCTGTAGGTTTTCATTGCTGTCCTTTACAAGGCTGATAAAGTTCCTTTATGTTCCTAGTTTGCTAAGAGTTTATCGTGATTATTGGGTATTGAATTTGTTCAATATTTTTCTGCATTGTTGAATTGATTGTATGACTTTCTTTTTACTCTGTTAATATACTGTGAATTATATTAATTGATTTTATTTTTAATGTTAAGCTAATCTTGCATTCCTGGGCTAACCCCCACTTGGTTGTGGTATAGCCTTTTTATGTGTTGGATTTGGTTTGCTAAAATTTTGCTAAGAATTTTTCTATTACGTTCATGAATGCTATTGGTCTGTAATTTTCTTTTTTCATAATGTCTCAGGTTTTGGTATTGGAGTAATGATGGCCTCATAAAATGAGTTGAGAAGTGTTTCTGCCTCAATTTTCTGAAGTATTTTATATAGGATTGATATTATTTTCTTCTTAAACACTTAATGGAATTTACCAATGAAGTCATCTTTATGAGGAGGTTTTTACTACAAATTCTTTTTTTAATGGATATAAGGCCATATAAGTTGAATCAGCTTTTGTAATTTACGTTTTTCAAGGAATTTTTCTATTTCATCCAGGTTTTTTAGTTTACTGGTTTAAGTTGTTTATAATATTCTCATCATTATAATATCTGTAAAATCTGTAGTAATGTCCTCTCTTCATTCCTGATATTGGAAATTTGTATGTTCTGTCTTTTTCTTTGATAGTATAGGTAGAGTTTTGTTAAATTTTTTTATGATAAACCAGTTTCCGACTTCATTAATTTTCACTATTTTTTTTTGTAGTCTATTAATTTGTACTTTTATCTTTATTTTCTTTTTCTACTTACTTTGGGTTTAATTTGCTCTTATTTTTAGCTTCTTAAGATAGAAGCTTTGATCATTGAGTTTAGAATTTTTTTTCTCCTAATAAAAGCATCATGCTGTTTTATTTCCGACAAATTTTGAATGTTGTGGTTCCATTTTCATTAAATTCAAAATATTTTAAATGGCTATTGAATGTGAATGTTGTATTATTGAGTGCTGGATTTTGTTCTTTTCCTTTAAAGAGTATTGGACTTTATTCTGGTAGACAGTAAAGTTACTTGGCATTAAGTTTGATCCTTCTAAGTCTTGCTTTGAATTTTTTTTTTTTGGAGGGGAATTCTAATATAGGCTTCAGAACTAGGTTAATCCCACTAATACTAGGGCATTATCTTCTTTGGTCTCTCTTCTTTGACTGGTGGGAATTTGAAAGTTTCCTTGCCCTGTGTGAGCTCTGAGAATTATTCCTTTTATATTTCCCTGGGAAGCTGTTCTTTGCCCAGCCTCCTGCATATCCACATGCACAGGTTGATATTCAGCCAAGGACTCAAGGGATGCCATGTAGATTTCTGAAAGTCTTTTTCTGGGTGCCTTTTTCTTCTCTAGCACTCTGTCTCACAAATTTTAGCTATCTTAGTCTCCCTGAACTCTGATCTCTGTCTTTTGAACTCTAATCTCTACATACTCAACTCAGAGATACTGCAGATCTTCCAGTTCCTCCTCTGCACTTGTGATCTAGAAATTGCCTCCAGGCAGAAAGCCAGGATAATCTCAGACTCACCTCATTTGTTTCCCTTCTGTCAGGGATCAGAATCCTTTGCTGCCTATAGTCCAGTGTCAGAAAACAGTTGTTTTATATATGTTGTACAGTTTCTAGTTGTTTATTGTGAGAGGGTAAGCCTGGGCCCTCTTGTACCCTTATTTCCTTATATATTGATTA
The DNA here is from genome assembly GCA_029593785.1 of Cabassous unicinctus. Classification (NCBI taxonomy): domain Eukaryota; kingdom Metazoa; phylum Chordata; class Mammalia; order Cingulata; family Chlamyphoridae; genus Cabassous; species Cabassous unicinctus. Next base: position 55,860 of record JAQZBX010000239.1, read on the forward strand.
GTTTTTATAAAGACTGGGCAGTGGTATAGCTATTAAATAGGACCTCTTCCTCCCTGTTAGATTTCATTTTTGGGCAAAGTTTCTAGGAGGATTGTTTGAAGGTAGGGGATCTGGGGTAGGAGTATGCTTTTAGCAGGCTTTACTTTTGGATTAATAGGGAAATTGGTTGAGAGGATATGAAGGAACCTATGATATGATATGAAAGGTTTTACCCAAGTTTGGGGATGGGAATGGATTTGCTAACTGGTGCCGTTTACCCAGTATACAGACTTCAGTTGATTCCCCTCTTTGGGCTGCATTTCTCACTCTCTTTCTCTATCACACCTGCTCACTTTTAGTCCAGCTCCTACTGCCTGCACAGTGCCCTCATACCTTGTTCTAGATCAGTGGCCTTCCTTCCAGTAGAAATATTTGAGCATGCCATTGATAGTTACTAATTTATAAAAATTATAAATCATATACATGCACATACAGCTATACTGTTATATCTGTTAAAATATAAAATAACAGTTGTTAAGGAAGAGATAAAAATACACATAAACAGAATTTGTGATATTTTCTTAACATTCTCCTCACCCCACCCCCAGAGTATATTTTCTGTACTTTATAGACCACTTTCTCTCTGGTGACTTTATCAAGTTCCTCCATCAACTTGCTTCATTTATTTTCAGTCATCTAGATTATTTACTAAACTCTCTCAGTTTTTTTTGTGACATACCACTCCCCTTTTTTATTGCTGGGTTTATTCCTTCTACTTTTGCCGTGTCTGGGAAAGACTGGAAGCAAAATGTTTGTGACGTGTCTGCCATTTTGAACTGGAAGTCCATCCAATATATTTTTTTAAATAATTTTTGAATAATTAAAATGTCTGTCATTCTTTCTTATAGTGTAGTTTGCTTTCCTGAGTGGGAGCAAAGAGTAGAGTTAAAGGTAGTGGCCTGAGAATTGCTTATAAACTGCAGGAGGTTTTATTTATGTAGCTGTCTTAAAATTTGTTTATATCAAAGGGAATATGGTCCAGGGAGTGAGTTTGCAAATTAAACCAGGACCAAAAAGTTTAAGAATAGCTGCTCTAGAGAAATATGGGGATCTTGTGAGATATGCTTCTATTTATTTTGCTTTCCTTAATTTGGAGGACAGTATACTCCTCCGGAGAGGAGCAATAAATGTGGAATGAACCTTGTCTCATTCTTCCATTTGCATGTTGCACCTGGTTATCTAAATTCATTATCTTATTCTAAGTTTTCATGCTGTTAATATGCCATCCCTAAAGCCAACAGCTGGTATAAACTGTAATATGCAAAAGCTAATTTGATATCATATTGAATTTTAACCAATTGATTTTCCTAAAAAGAAAGAAACTGAAAAAAGCCCACTATAATTAATTCTTTGCAGGAATTTCCCATGTCTGGTGATCTAAAACAATAAATTCTGCATATAAATGAGTCATTATAAGCTTAATTGAAGCTTGTTGGATACTCAAGATTACTCACTGTGGTGTGTTTTTGATGGAGACAGGAAGTGAAAAAACAGAGTCTATGAGATTTTTTTTTTCTGTGAAGTCTCAGCCAGTCTTTCAGTGTTTCTCATTGAGGCTTTGGTCGCTAGGGTAAATGACTCAAGGTATCTATTGCTGCTTAGCTGTTCTTAAGGGGGGAATTTCCCCCAACATTCCTCCCCTCCCCAAAATAGTTAATTATGTGCTGGAAGTTTCAGTACATTGTTAGGTTTGTGAAGTCAGCATATTTCTGGAAGCTCACTGTGAATGTAGTTCTTAGCTGTACTGATGCTTTTGTTTCTCCATCTCTGGAGCCAGCACTGTACTGTAAGGACACAATTCTATCGCTATTTTTTCCTTCACATTTGATGTGGTAGTTTGCATACAGCTGCAGAGTAGACAGTTACCTTTGAAAGGAACATTTGGCTGCTCTAATTTGATTAAAGAAAACCACCTCAATCATTTCTAGACTGAGAACGTTTTCATTTTAACTTGGCAGTAGGAGTTGGGAATGTACTCAGTGCATTTAGATATGTGGGGGGGGGGGCAGTTAGGGAACAAAACCAACTGCTCAAATGAAGAAAGCTTTGGTGCAATTTTTGTTTTTATTCAAGCAGTATTATATAGGATTGATTTCCTACCTCTTTCCCTCCCAAATTTTCTACTACCTTGATTTTCATCTCCATATGAAAGTTATTTACTTAGTTATTCTAGTGAATTGATTCTGGCAGGGGTAGAATGAATACCCTAAAGTGATTTGAAGGACTTTGAGGTCCTAAAAATTGTTCCAGATTTGTATAGAAATAAAATCCTAAATCATACATGACTATAAATTGCATGTGCTTTCTTGACTACTGTTGGGAATGGTTTTTAAAAGTTTTTAGACCGTAAGTCTGAGACCGTGGTTGGAAATTTAGAAGTTGTCACTTGCATAGAAGAAAATTGCTACCTGTCAGAAGCCTGCAGCTCTCATGCTAAGCAGTTAACTTAATTATCTCATGTGTGTGTACTTCACATCTGACATAGAAGGATCTGATCACCAAGTTCATAGAACAGTTAAAAATATATTCTACTGATTGCAAGTTAGCATCAACTACATAGCATACGTTGTTGAAAATGACTGAACAGGAAGTTAATGCCTGTAGGTTATCCCATGAACAAATTCATGAGCCACAGTTCAGTAATTCTATATATGGTGTTCTTGTGAAGAGTAATATGCTGGTATCTTAAATAAGTTTGAGTGTGAAAACTTAAATAAAAATGTGTGATAGTACACCTGAAGCCTTGCAAATACAAACACATTAATATTTATTGATCATTGGTCATTGTTGATAACCTAAGAGTGGAGATCAAATGGAGATTCAGGTTCTAATTGTACTACGTAACAGTGTAACTTGGCCACATTACCTTCCTACTTCTAAGTTTTAGTCTCTTGGTTTGTAAAATTAGTCTGTGCATTAAATGGTATCTCTGAAGTCAGGTGTCAGTTACATGCTTGATACTTAGGAAATATTAAGTTACTTCTGCCTCCTCCTCTCCTCCTTGGTACAACACTCAACAGGAAAGTTTTGAATTGGGGTGTTTTTGTCCATAGACTAGGTAGCTGTACTAGCAAAAGGTCCCTTCAAATTCTGATACTATGGGCATCTCTTACTATCCTAGACAAAATGATTAAGTCCAATAGGAATCTATCATTTCTGCCTAGCTTTCCTCTGGATAACAAACCTCAAGGCAGACATCTTATTAGGCAGTAATTTCAAGGCCTGGGCACTGTGAACATGGGAACTGTTCAATAAATGTTTGCTGTTTGATGGAGCTGTGTTGTCATTTTGAATACTTTGCTATCTTCTGCTATCCTCAGGTGCTAGAGTTACTTCCAAATTTAGTCTCAGGATTTATGTACTTCAAGCCACACTGATTTGTTCTTCCTTCTGAGAGTCAAGGGCCAAGAAGGAATCTTCTTATTGGTTTTAACACACGCTAGGGAGAGCACAAATCCCATCAGTCACACCTACGTGATCCATGTGTACATGAGAGTGAAGGGATTCAAAAGATGGTCACCCACAGGCCAAATCCATGTTTGGGGACTCGAGGTTTCTTTTAGATACTACTTTGTAAATGTAGTTGAATCCCAGGCACGGTCACAATGCTTATAGATTTCATAATATAGCTGAATATCGTACAATGCAGTAAAATATTGCAGAAAACAGTGCTTGCTGTTTTTGGTCATTTACCACTACTGTAATGTTAAATAGTATTACAAAAAAATGAAATCCTTGTAATTGAGGAAAAGTTGGTTTAATTTGAATAAGATGTTTGGAGACCTGTGGAGATTCTGCAGGAAAATGCTGGCTACTGATTTTTTATGTCCCTCTAAACTTTCTTTTTCCTCAGTAGACAAATATCATTGTGATATTTCTTATATATAATAATCTTTTTAAAAAGTGTACTTTTCTATTGCCCAGAGTTCTTTCCCTTATACTACTATTACTGTCCCCAGGTTTATCTTCTTGTGTCACTTCTGATAACTTAAACATTCAAATTCAGTAAAATTATTGAAAATTTCTGATGAAATGGATAGGAGCTAGCCTGAGACTGAGGTTTTTGTTTTGTTTTGTTTTAAATATATAATGAACTCTTCATTCCCTTTTGCATAGCAGTTGTCTGCTTCTTGAGTGCTATTATATAGTCTCAAAACAATGGTTAGGGGGCTTGGGAGTAGAGTGTTATTCCCATATTACAGATAAAGAAACAGGATTTAAATGATTCGCTCACGGTCTTCTGCCTAGTTACAGAGTCTGGACCTAGACCACAAGTCTTCTGACTCCAGGTGTTATTTCCTATATCTCATAGTTTTTCTGTCTAATACTGCAAGTGTTTTAGTTGTGCACAGATTCTTTGAATTTGACTTTTGATAGAGCCTGTTTGGGAAATATGCAACATAAATTGCATACTGGTAAAGGCTTGCTGATTATTTGAGGAGAAAACTATGTTAACTTCTATTGCCTGTAACTAGAGTTATAATCGATTAATTTTGGAAGGTATTAAATGCCATATATATGAATGTATATATATATATATATATATATATATATATATTCTCTAGTATTTTATGATGTTTTAATAGCCAGGTATAGAGACAAATGTACACGGAATCAAGAATGTTAAGTAGTGTTATTTGGTAGGGGTCATGCTGCTTCTTAACTTAGTGACAGCTCGCTTTTACCTATACCCTTGGCCAGCCAGTGAGAAGAGGAAGAAGGAGTGGCAGGTCAAAGCAAGTACACTCACCTTTTAATCTGGCACCAGAAGTGCTGACAACGGTGTCACATATGCTCATGATGACTCAGCACTTCCTGGTATCTCTTTGCAGCCTCGGTCCGGCTAATATTGTTGAACGACCTTGGTCCAAACTGGAGGTTTCAGGGAACTTAGGTTTCTTCATCATCAAAAATTTGAAATATAAGATCCTTTTTTCCTTCTTATTTTTTGATTAATTAATAGTACTGGATATGAACCATTGTACTGTGCAGTGGATTAGATACTTCTTATTCTTTAGATGTTCACAATCTAAGGAAGTAGCTTTGTCCCTGGACTATAAATAAATATATCCTCACCTCTCAATTTAAGGCAGTACTGTTGTAATTCCCTTGGCCTTTTCATTGTTTCTGTGCAATCTAATAACCAAGGAAGAAGTGGAAGGGAATGGAGTTCAAACTGCATTTGCAGTATGTTTGGTACTTGGATTTTAGGCGAGGCTTAGTGAGCAAAGAGGCCGAGCGAGGGAGGAAAATCCTGGATTCTGTTCATTGGGCCCTTCATCACTTTTTGAATAGTCCAGAAGAGATCCACTATGTGCATAAAATCAGATTGTTTTTGTTAACTAGTTTTACGTTTAGGACTAACGCAAATTGTTAGTCTCTGAAATTATTAATATTGTATATATTTGAAGATGAAAAAATCCAGAAAACTTTGTAATTTTTTTTACTTACATTTCCCTGGGCTTTCATAATGGTAACTACAAGACATGTTTGATAGTTATCCATGTTGACAGCCAATTTCTTAAAAAATTTATGAAGCAATTTTAAAGCCATTTTATAGACTATTGAGACATAAGCTTTCTTTAGAAATACATTTTTATTATTGAAGAAAATCTTAAAGTAGTGGTTTACAGTAAAGAAATAGCTATATGATAAGCAAGGATATGGTTATATTTTTAAAAATATTTGTTATTGTGTTTTCACCTTTTAGAGGCCTCTAAATAGCAAGAATTTCTGGCCCTTTACCTCCAAATAAGCAAAAGTAAAAATCCCTACAGAAAACATAGTCCTGACCTTTTTGCACATGTAATCCAAACGAAGTTAGCTTTGATGTGGCATTTTGTTACATAATCATACTGAAAATATGCAATAATATATTCCTTTGAATGTCTTTCATTCAGAAGCATATTTTTGTTTATTTGACTATCCTACCAGCTGAAAATGGATTATGTCTGGTTGTTTATCTAACCACCCAACCTCAAAATACTTGAGAAATTACATGAAGAGCTTCATTCCAAAGCATAGATAGTCAGAAAAATTCAGGCCATTGGAAAATTGAACATGGTATTTCACTCCATGATGATTAAAATAAAAGCAAATAATGGGAGAAGGTAAACAATTTACAAACCTAATTTTTACCAGGCAGAGTACCTGTCAAATCAGTAGTAAATATTTTAAACAACATTTACTTTTTAGATGGTGCTCAATGTAAATCATTTATTTCAGATATATCTGTAGCATTTCTACCAGACTATTTGGCCAACTTAACCTTAGGGTATAGAGTGTTTCTGAGCATTACAAATCATTACAGAAAGTGTGAGAATAATGGTCATTATAGGCAAAAGCAACCGAAACCCCTTATTTGCTTGTGTGTCCTCTGGGATGCTGCTGCAGAAATCTGAAAATTACTAGCATATGCCTGAGAGTCCAAGCTTCTGATGGTGTCCCACAACAACACAAGAACTAACATTTGATTCATTTTGCGTTTTAGTCATCTTTTACTGATTTAGTGAGCATTCTGCGTATTGAGCTGTAGCAGGAAATTCCCTTAATTATTACTAAGAAAGAAAAATACTATATGGGGTTTTTATTTTTTAATTGATTTTAGACACTTACAGGAAGTTTTTCTGTTAACTTGTGTAATTGAGGACCATAATAGAACTCTCCAGTTAATAAGAAAATCTGAGGATTAAGTCCCATTTTCAAAAACTAGAATATGATAGAATGGACCTAATATCAAAATTCATAGTTTAATTCTTTGTTGATAATTGAGAAAGTACATCAGGATTTATCAGTGCTTTATTATAATCTTTATGAACTGCAGTTAATGATGAGCAGTGACTATGTCTGCTATTAGAGAATTATTGTTAATAGAATTTTCACTTGGTAATGCAATTTGGCTATTCATCATAGGTGAGAGAGGCTTTATGTTTTATATGCTTGATAAAAAAAACTGAGTTCTGTATTATGTTTCGGTTAAAGATAATAGAATATCATTCCTTAAATTGTGGATAAGGAAGAGGAAGGTTGTGAGGTTGAGGTAGTAGTGGTGAAAGACCAACAGGGAGTTAGATGGAGAATAAAATATGAAAAATAAGAAAACTAAAATATATAGGAAGAAGAAATTCTTTAAAGTATATAGATAGCTATGGTAGAAAATGACCAAAAAACATTAAAAGAGATAAAACTAAAGAAACAAATGATTTCTTAAAGGTTTGAAATATTATTAAAAGATAAAAATTAGCATGGTGAAAAACCTCTGGTTCTGAGAGGCTCTCTAGATTAGAGACAGAGAGGAAACGAAATTAAAGGGGGGAGGGGGAAAGAGAAGGGAAAAAAAAGCCTTAAAGTGCAACTTTGTAATACAGAATTTAAATTAGTTTGGCTCCAAAATCAGTAAAAGCTACAACTTCAGCATGGTTTGTCTTAAAATTGTTGACCTGTTGCCCAGAACCTAAAAAAAAACATGCATTTGTTTGTTTTTTACATGTTATTTGTCTTGTGAGAAACACAAGGTAGATTTATCTTGCGTTATCCAGCTTTTGGTTTTATAGCAGAAAAATATGAGTGAAAGAGTTATTATACTTGACATGCAAACAAAGGGTTTGTTCCACACATAAACTTTCTATTGATTTTCATTGTTGGTATTATTATACATTGTATCTGGTAACAGAGAATTTCTTGTTATGTTATGTTAGAATATGAACTGACTGCTTTAAATGTACAGATAAGTGGTAATCAATTTAGGAAGTTAGGGTGTTCAGTTCTCCCTCACATCCCCCCCACCCTGATCCTCTAGGTTTTCCTCTTTAGGTAGTTATATGTGTACATCCATTTTGCATTTAATTGCTTATTTTTATAAAGATGCTAATAAAGAGGTGAGTAGTGATGAGTGGTAGGGGTAATCACTGAAAAACATTTTGTCCCGTCAAAATCTGCAGTTGTTTACTTTTTTTTTTTTTTTAAGAGATACAGGGGATCGAACACCAGGACCTTGTATGTGTGAAGCAGGCGCTCAACCACTGAGCTACACCGGCTCTGCTCCTTTTAATAGGGGCATTTTTAACAGTCCTAGATACATTCTCAAAATACTCTGCTGAATTTGGGGGAGGGGAAGTGTTGGAGACTGCTTATATATATATTCTATAATCCCCAACTGTCTAGTTTTACTTAATGTTGAGAATTAGAAACTTCTTTAAACAGGATGTTTCAATCATGCTTTTTTCAAGAAGACAGATTTTTAAATGAACACTTTAAAACCAAGAGATAAGAGCTAGGCAGTAGTTCATGTCATGCATAGTGTTAGGATTGGGAGAAAACAGAGACCCACTGAAGCTAGCTCAAGAAAGAGGGATTTTATTTTAAGGAAACAGGGTTCTCATGAGAATCTTTGTACATTAGGCCTCCTGGGACGGGGGTTCTGGATTCCAGGAGTCACTAAGGAGTGCTCGTTTTCTCCCGTCAGATTTGCCCTCTGTTTCTCCCTGGGTGTCTGCCATGAGTGTCTCCTCATTGCTTCTTCTGCTTCTTCATACCTGAGGCTCCCTCATAACCTCAGCTTTCATGAGGCCGTCATGGTCTTCAGAGCACTGACTCTGTGTGTGTTTTTAGTGTGGTGCCCCACATGGACTTGCAACTGCTATTTCTTAGTTCATATTCCAGAAAGTCTAAGGCATGTCGTTGTAAGAAAAGCCCAAGCCTGCGAAAGACTGGATTTTGGTCCTGGTTTCAAATGGTTAAGAAAATTGGTGGATATTTGTTGTTCTAAGGTCTGAGTTTTTAAGAAGCAAAATGCCGAGTTTGTCATGAAAACAAAATTTTTAGATAATTCTTAAATCATTTTGCAGCTTAAGTAAACATTTCAGAGCCATTTATGTGTTAAGAGACAGGTTTAAAGCTGCATGCCAAGACTTAATGGGAGTTTTTTTTGTCATAAAATCCTCTCCACTTGAACCATAGAACATCTTCAGAACACTGAAGGAATTCATGAAGAGTAGGTTGCATGGATGAGTGTTTCTGGCCTCAGTGATGTCTTTAGCTCCCTCATTTTGATGGGAAAGTCATGTTCTTTAGAGTGAAAAGTTGTAACATCATTATAGAAAAAGGATTTTTATTTTAAACTGTTGAGCAGAAATCCTGCTTGGCTTTATGATAATTGGAAGACACCTTCTGTATAATTAACTCACTATTTTATGCTTTAACCAAGAACCCCCAGAGCAGCATCTCTTTGATCCTCAATGACCTGAGCCAACATGGTGGTGGTGTTGGTGGGTGGTGGAGTGGGCAGCTGCATGCATGATTCAGCCTCTGATTCATGGTAGGTCTGGCCATGCCACCCTTCATTTGCCTACTTTAGGGACATAGGTTATGTGACCAGTTTCTTTGCATTGGGGCTTTAAGCTGTCTTATATTTAGCAAAGTGCTCTTGAGAAAAGAGATTTGAAGAAATCGTATGCGTTAAGGAATAAAGGATTATGTAAGCATTGTACTCGTTTGTTCAGTCTTTGAACCTGTACTATACAAGAACTGTTTGACTAGTATTTGTCCTCCCCAATATCCCATTACAGCAGTGGTCTTCATCTGGTTCAGAAACACTGTACTAGTTAACATCAGTTTGTAGGAGAAAATAATAAAGATTTTTGGCATAAATTGTGAAAAGCACACAGGCTTCAAACCATGCAGTATTAATAAGCTAACATTCCTATAACAAACGTCCCCAAAGTCAGTACCTTCCATTACCATAATTGGGCGAAAAGAGGAAAACCAACATCAGGCAAAACTTTTTTCCTTAATTATTTAATTGGAAGCATAGTGAGATGTTTGAGATGGATAGAAGAGTTAAAGGCAACTGGAATACTTGGGATTTCTTTTGAGCGTGGCTTAAAACTGGAACCCATGATGAAGGTTGAGTGGCAAAGGAAAGCAGTTTATGGAATTGAGTTAGTTGTATTTGGAGCCTGCTAGGGAATCAGAGGTTATATAAAAGGAACTTAATCAGAATAAGGCCTCAGGAAGTGGAATAGCTCAGTGACCAGTCCTTACAAAAGGAGACACAGTGAAGATAGTCTAAAGTAATCCCAGGCAACTGATACTGCAAATTACAGATCCCTCCAAATTATGTTGTGCATTGGCTCATCACTAGTCTTTATTGACTTGATGTATATCCTTTTGTAAAATGTCATTAACCCAAATGAGCTGATTCAATAAAACAATCTGTGGAGAAGTGACTCAAAATTAATTAAGGAAGATAACCCTAAAGTCTACAATATGCTAGATAGCGTATGTAAGTTGAGGCTTCACTTGTTTTTCTAGTCATCCAGAATTGAGCCTTTAAGATTAATTTCTCTCCTACTTGACATAGATTTAAAAAACCAGGTCCCATAGGTTTTTTCCCTTCAAAATGCTCCTGGTGTCCCATTTTCCCCCTCTTCATATCCATTTTTTTCTCCTGTTTCAGGGTTCCATCAGTTGGAACTGTATGACTAATTTTATCTGTTTTGCCTTAACCATCTTCCAGTTTGTATCATATCTGTCTTAGTTTGACAGGCTGCTGTGACAAATACCACACAATGGGTTGGCTTGAACAACAAGAGTTTATTGTCATAGGAATGTATTCATTCAAAAACAATCTTTTTCTTTTTGGGATTCATAAAAGAACTTCAGACTGCCACACTCTACCACCTCTGAATCCCAAAAAGACATGTTCTTTCCTTGTGCAAAATACCTTCATTACATTAAAATATTTCAAAAACCTTAAATCATTTCAGTAGCAATGCTAAGTACAAAATCTCATAAAAAATCAGTTATAGGCATGCAGTTTGTTCTGAGAATATTCCCCTCCAGCTGTAGACCTGTAAAATTTAGAAAACAAGTTATCTGCTTCCAATATACAAAGGAGGGGCAGACATAGGATAAACATTTGCATCACCATAGTAAGAAATTGGAAGGAAAACAGGCATCATGGGTCCCAAACAGTTCCATAAACCTGCAGGGAATACTCCATTAGATTTTAAAGTCAGAGAGTCATCTCCAGAATGATGTCTTCTCTTCAGGGCCTCATGGGGGCCCACCCCTTTTAAGGGTTGCCTGGCAGCCATCTTCTCGGTTCCACCTTCATCAAGCATCTGGGTGGCAGCCAAGCTCCAGGCCTCACCCTCCAAGAATATTCGGGTGATGGCCACACTCTCCCCAATCTCTGGGGCACAATCTTAACCCCCTTAGTACAGTGGCGTGGCGGCAACATTCTCCCTAATCTCTGGCCCACAGGCCCAACCTCCTCAGAACAGTGGGTGGCAACCTAACTCTCTCTAATCTTCAGGGAATGTGCTCCACCCTTTCTGTAGCCTGGGGTGGCCAAACTCTCCCCAAACACCTGGGCTGAAGGCCCACCCTCTTCAAATGCTGGGGCAAACCTCCCCCCCCGCCCCCCCCCCACACACATGGGTGAGGCTGCTCTCTTGGCCTGAGAAGATGTCCTAAGTCCAGACCTCCCACAGTTTTCCTCTTGAAGCCGTTTTTTCCTTCAGTCTCTCCCCTCCCTGTCCCTTTTAGTCCAGGCTGACAGTGATTTCGTTCACAGAGATCTTGCATAAAGCTTGTTGGTTTAGCATGAGGGAAACAGGGGTCCAAGCCGTTAGACAGTAAGATTTTCCGCCAGTCCTTCCTGGATAAATGCATTTCCAATCCTAACTTGAAAGGAAATGGCTGCCTGATTCCAAGTTTAGTTAAGTCCTCTTATTGGGCACTCTTCTCTGGGGGCTTGTTTTCTGGAAGTTCAGAATTTTCCAGACCATCAAGTTTTCTCTTTGTGCCCAGGAGTACAGTTCTCACCATAGCTCTTTCCTCTCGCATTTTGCTGTAAACTGCAAGGAGAAGCCAGGCTTCATTTTCCACATTTAGTTTGGAAAGCTCAGCTAAATGTACAAATTCATAATTTTCAAATTCTGCTTTCCATCTAATATCAAGAATCAATTTTACCAAGTTTTCTGCCACTTTAAAGCAAAGAGCACCTTTCCTTTAGTTTCCAATAACACATTCATCATTTCTGTCTAAGGCTTTATCAGCGCTATCATTAGCTTCCATATTTTTATCAACAGTCTCTTCAAAGCAATCTAGGTCTCTTCTATCAAGCATTTCACAATTCCTCAAAAAAACACCCCTTACCTGTTTATAAAGCCACTTCAGCATTTTTGGTAATTGCAAGCAGCATGAACCCCACTCTCCTGGTACCAGTTTCTGTCTTAGTTTGCCAAAGGCCTGCCATTGAAAGTACCAAAAATGGGTTGGCTTTTATATTGGGAACTTTATTTGGGATAAAAGCTTATGGTTCAAGGCCATGAAATGTCCAAATTAAGACACAGAGATCTTTTCCTACAAAAGTCAGCTACTGGTGATCCTGGTGTCTTGCCAGTTGGTGAATAGACATAAGGCAGGGCTCATCTCCTCAACCTTGACCTGTTCCTTGGACCCAGCCCAGCCCATTGGGGGCCTATTTCAATGCCTCTGTACTCTGCTGATTCCAGATTCCAGACCTCTCTCAGTCTCTTGGAGCTTTTCTGCCTTTCTGCAGCTGTAGGTGAACCTGGAGTCCTTCTCTCTGATGGCCAGTCAAAATGACAGAGCTCCCTTTTCCTGTGTGTCTCTTCTTCTGTGTCTCTATTTACATAAGACTCAGCAAGAGGGAGGACACCCAACCTGTTTCAGGCCTTACTGGCATAGTCCAATCAAAAGGGCCCTACACCCACAGGAATGGATTAGTTAAAAAGCATGATCTTTCCTTTTTTGGGATTCATAAAAGAACTTCAGACTGTCACAAGGCCAGATGAAGTCTAAAATCAAGTTAATCTGCAAAGCTGCTTTCTCCCCAAAATCTAGCATTTTGATGCCAGCTACCAGCAATCCTTGGGATTGCTTGGCTTGTAGCCCTACCTCCTGTCACCTGGCAATGTCCTTGGTCTCCTCCTACTCTTCCATTTTCCCTTGACTTCCAGCTTCTTCTTATGTGGTCTTCTCTCTTGTTTCTCTTGACTTCTGGTTTCTTTTCTTCATAAGGCCTCCAGAATGTGAATTAAGACCCACCCCAACTCTGTTGGCCACACCTTAACTAAAAATAACATCTTCAAAAGATCCTATTTACACCCACAGGAATGTGGATTAAGATTAAGAACGTGCCTTTGCTGGGGTACATAATTCAATCTATCACACCGTCCTCTTTCTGTATCACTTATGTGCTCAAAAATGGCCAGAAACATACCATATCACATTCACATTTCTCTGCTTGTCATTCCTCCATAATCTGGATCTGTCCCACATGTTCATGCTCCAGCATCCTCTAAATAAACAATTTGCAATAGTCAGGCACTTTCCTGGCCACAGACAGAGCTGCTTGCTTTCTCCAGCAAGACTTGCTCTGTGATTCCCCTTGTGTGGCTTGCCTTCTTTTCTCATTACTTGTTTGATATGCATTCATCTTCAGAGGCTAAGCTTTGGATCTCATAAGTTCTATTAAAGCATTTTGGGAAGCTTTAGTACAAATACCGATCACCTTCTCCCATGAGAAGTTTATGCCACCTTGCTTAGCTCTGGGTTATATCTTGTCTGGCAGTGTCCATGGTTATTTCATATATGCACATCTTTGCTCAACTATAATGAAGTACCTTGTTAGCAGAGCCCGTGGCTTTTTTTCTTTTTATTTTTTTGGTGGTTAGCATATTGCTAACCATAACACAAGTGCTTAACAATATTTGTATTTGGTTGATTGTGTGAGATTATTTTTCTTTAAAAATTATATTGAAATAATATGCACAAATATAGTAACAATTATGGTATATAAAAAAACTTGAAAAGATAAGTTACTGCAAGTCATCCTAACATTGGGTTTACGTGGGAAGGGTATGTTTTAAAAATTGAATAAGAACATACTAAAAGTGAACTCTTTCCTCCCTCTATAGCATTGGTTCTCTATTGAGGACAGTTTTTCCCTAGGGAACACACTGTCTGGAGACATTTTTGGTTGTCACAACCTGGGGGATACTATTGGCATCTACTGGGTAGAGACCAGGGATGCTGCTAAACGTCTTACAATACACAGGTTAGCCCCCCACAGCAAAGACTTATCTTACCCAAAATGTCAGTAGTGCCAAGGTTGAGAAGCCATAACTTTAGCATTCTTTGTACAGCAACATTAACATATCTTACCACCTAATAGAATGAAAACATGCAAAAAGCAATCTTTAAAATAGTGCATAATATATGGAGGAAATAATCATACCTTATAAACTCCTAAGTGGTGGGAACTGCAGCTATGTACATAAACCAGAATAGTATGACAGTTAAAAAGATGTGATAATTGCTTGTGTAACAAATGGGCACTTTATGTCTTCGGGAGAGGAGGACAGTAATTAAAGAGAATTTTCTCAGTGCTGAATGCATGTAGTCCATGATTTTATAAAACAAAGGCATCTTCTAACCCAGAAGGATATATTGAAATATTAGATCAAATTGTTAATGAACCGGAATGCCTCCAAAGAGATTGATAGTTAGAATATTGAAGCATACATCCTTCTATTTTTCTAAATATTTTGAAAGCTTCCTTGAATAATACTTGATAATTTAAAAATGTAAGAATATTATGCTTTCTCTTCTGAAATTAATTTTGGGAGGTACTTTTCCTGCATTCAATAGCAGTGTAGTTGAGAGAACAGTTCAAAGAGAGATCCTGGGTAGGTCACTTTAACCATTCCATACCTCAGTTTCCTCATCTTCAAAAATCGGGACTAACGCTTTCTGATCATCTAGCTTTGAAATTATGTGTTCCTTTAATTTCAATTTCAGATAATAAAAAAATAGATTGTTTATGCAAAGTTGTTTGTGAAAGAAACTTTGAAGGCATTATCCAAGGTTGTTAGAAACTTCAGAAATAGCCCTCTCTGTAAAGGATTACTTCCACTGTTTAAAGAAAGAAAGGAATTCCTGTTATAAAGTAAAAGTTGTCCCCACCCCCCAAAAAAATAAAGAGTCCAAGGAAATTTACACTGATTCAGAAATGTCATTGTTAGCTAATTGCGAAAACTCTGTTCATTTTCTTTTATGTATATAATATTTAAGTACAAAGAAAATATTTTAATAGTACAAATAATATTGACTTTTTCACAGAATTCATGTTAAGCTAGATGTTCCAGATCTGAGAACTTTCCTGTTTGAAACACATTCTGAAGCTTTTAAAAAGATTTTTAGCCCATCATTTAGTAAGTTATTAGGCTCTGAACATCATGATGAAGCTTTCCTGTTTGCTAGATGGGAAATTAAATGGAGCCTTGATAATTTCCAATTTTCTCCTTTTCCATTCCCAAAGTTGGGAGTTCAGATATATTTACAAGGGTGGGGATATTATAGCATCCCAAGAAATGAAGCTTGCTCTGTGGTGTCTCTATTCTGAAGAGCAGTGGGAGGTTGTTTCTGGCATATTACAAGTTCCCCAGAGCCCATTCTAGAACTTGGGTAGCAAGATACTGTTAGGATAGGACCAGAGATGCTAAGGGTGTCCAGCTACAGTTGGGATCATGTTAGAATTAACATTGCTTACAGGCTCATGAAAGGGTGCCTTAGGTAACTTTCCATTTAGCAGAGATTAACTGAGCATCTCCTGGATGCAAGGTCCCTACTACAGACAATATGCAAAGTGGGGGATCAAACTGGGTAAGACCCAGTCCCTGCTTTCAATGGGGGGTGGGGGACCTTTGCAATTACTGTAATACAAAGAATAAAGTAATAAGGATCATTCAGAAGTACAGATATAATTCTAGGCCAGTTCAGAAGAAATTAAGTCTACCTTATGGGAGCAGGAAAGGTAAGCTCCACAGAAGAGGTGAACAACATGAGCAGAATCATAAAAGTGGGGATATATGACATATGAGCCTGAGGAGATGAAACAGTCCCTGGAGAGACAGAAATGGTGGTCTCAATTAGGGTAGTGCCCTTGAAATGAGAAAAAAGGTTGAAATCATAGTTGAGTAGTAATGGGTAGTCAGTGTGAGTGAGTGGTTAGGTGTGTAAGTGAATAGAGCTCTGTGGTCAACAAGATGAATCACAGTTTTAAGCTTGAGTGAGAGGATAGCAGTACTCCTGTTAGAATTAACATTCACAGAATAAGAAGCAGATTTGATGGGACAATGATGAATTCACTTTTGAACATGTTGAGTTATATGTGATTTCAGGAAATAGTCAAGGCAGGGTTTTGAAGTACAAGAAATTGAGAGCTCCATAGAGGAGTGCAAAAAACCTTTGACATTCTTAAAGGAGTCATAAGATATCTTTTTGAACCTACACATTTGGAATACCATATTGCACATAATTTGCCCCACAATGGGAAGCAAACCACAAGTGCCCTGATGTGGATAGTGAGTGCAAATCTAGGCTCAGTCACTAGCTAAGTGACTTGTTCACACACACCAGCCTTTCACAGCACATGTGGTTCAAATCTGTTCCTCAGTCACAAATTGCCTTTCGGCTTGCATCTTCAGGGTCACTGGCAAATTGGGCTTCACGTTTAAATCAATGAATGAGTATGAGCTCCCATATCTGGTTTAAAAAAAAAAAAAAAGGACTGTATATAGAACCTGGAGATCCTCTGTATTTAAAATGGAAGGAGAAAAAGGGCCAGAGAGAGGCAGAGACAAGAGAATTGGAGGGAGAAATAGAAGAAAATTTGTGGAAAGCAAGGGAGGAGAGTGTTTCAGGGAGGAGGAGGCATCTCATTCTGGTATCTCAGGTAATGCCAAGAAGTTGAGGCGACTGAAAATTGCATTTAGTGGGAAGTTATTGTTATCCATCCGAGAGATAAATTTTGCTGGAGGAGAGAGAGGAAGTCAGTTACATAAATAAGCACTGAGGAAATATAGAGGAAAGTATAGACTGTCATTAAATAAATTGGGTGTAATGGAATGTGGTTGGTAGAATGACAACCAGATGGAGGCAAGAGTGAGCTTTCTTTTAATTACTATACAAAGAAAATAAGAAGTGTTTGTAAGTGTATAAGAAGGAGCCAATGGAGAAGAGATTGAGGGAGAATGATAGGGAGTAACTATTGAATGAATACATCACAGAAGGTAGAGGGCACAGTTGGCTTCATGCTGTATAGAAGGACACTTAGCTATGAATCATGAGGGGCAGAAGATCCATAAAAGAGGTAAATGGCTTTGGTTTTCTTCTGTTAGAAGAAAAGTCTGTTTGCAGAGAGAGGGAAGGAGGTGGGAGCCCTAAGTGAGGGCTTGAAGGGTGTGTCAGGAATTAGAGGGAGGAGGAAGAGCCAGGTTTTAAAGAAGCAGAGGTTTGACTGTCCTAAGAGGGATTGGAATGGATGGAAGAATCTAAAGTGGTCAATACCCCCTGAAGTCACTTAGCCACAGAGAGACCTTTCCTTCATTCATTAATAAATGAAGGTGTTATAGTGGGCTAAAAGCATGCATCAAAGGGAAGCCTCATGCTTTATTAAAGACTCTTAATAAATGAAATAATATTCTTAAGAATGAGTCATAAAAATCATCATCATCTCACAACTAATATTTAATTGAGCACTTAACATGTCCCACATCCTGACATTTGCCTATGGTAAATCATTTCATCCTCACAGCAACTCTATTGTATAGGTAAGGTTACCTTAAAATTCTTTTATTGTTTAGAAGCTTTACACATTTATACAAATACATATAATTTTTTGGTATGTACCAAGAGTGGAATTCACTGATGTATAGATATTTAAAAATTGTTAGGTGGCATATTTCATATATATTAAAACATCACTGTTACATAGCACATCTGTCAAAATTATTGTGCTTAACTGGGCTTAGTAAAGTTGGGCATGCCTTCCATAAAACCCAGTTACTATTTGTCAAATTCCTTTTTCATGAAAATGTAACTTAAAGCTGAAATGTAAAAGACAACTTGATACAGCATTTTTTAAAATTATTCTAAATAAAATTTAATAGCTACGTAGGTTAAAATTCATACATCAACCACAAACATGGTCATAAAATTGAGTAAACTATTAAGGGAATACAGTTGTGAATTTTATTTTTATTTTGAAATACTTTCAAAATTACAGGACAGTTATAAAAATGATACAGACTCCACGCATAGAACTCCAGAATACCCCATCCCCCATGATACCCAGATACACCAGCTTTAACATTTTGCCACATATGTTGTTAATACAGCATTTTGACATTTGACATTTTAAAGTGATTTCGTTAGATCATCAAAAAATAATTATTAAAGATTATTCTACTGTAAACAGTTTTTTCTTTCCTATTATATTTCTTTTAATTAGAAACAAGTTGCGTGCCGTTTGTCTGGAGGAAGATAAATGTATTACATGCTAAAGTATACAAAGATTTTGGCACTGTGTTTTCTCTGCTTTTTATTAATTAATGCTTTTGTTTAGTCTTTTGTTAGATGACTAGAACACATTTGTTTTGAATAGCTAAAGCCAGGAACAAAATTCTGTATAGCAGTGTTGACAGAATTCACTTCAAAAGTCAAGTCATCATTCAAGACAAGTTATTTTCAATCTTATTTCCAAACCAGCACACCTGAGATAGAAGGTGCATTCATCAGTTATGTCGGCTCCCCAGCACAGTCAACACAGTAAGCACAATAAGGGTTGGTTGGTTGGTTGGTTTTTGAGGTACTGGGGTTCTGGGAATCAACCTGGGACCCTTGTATGTGGGAAGCCGGCGCTCAACCACTGAAGCACATCGGCTCCCCTGGATTGGTTTTTGCGTTTGTTTTTGCTTGTTGTTTCTTTCTGGTTTCCTTAGGAGGCACTGGGAACCAAACCCGGAACCTCCCATGTGGGAAGCAGGCACTCAACCGCTTGAGGCATATCCACAAATAAGTTTTTGAGTGAACAGTTTTGCTCATTGCCGTATCTCCAGCGTTAGCACACTGAAAGTGTCCAAGAACCTTTTGTGGATTGATTGGCTGATTCTCACTGGAGGGTGAAGAGGTATTGGACAAGGCCCCACAGGGGATTTTGATATTATCTGGGCCTCACCATCCAGCATTTCCCTCCCTATGAGGTAATTCATAATCAATATACTCAATGCAAACTAAGTCTAAGAATTAGCCATTTCAAAATCCCTTATCTGTGTTGCCCAAACAAATGGTCTATTTATTCCAACAAACCTAGGTAAATATGTTGAGGTATTGTCTTTATTCTTATAATTTGAAACTTGCACAAGTTAAAAGTCAAAAAGCAGAGAAATTATTTTACAGTGTGAAGCAAAGTTATGTATCAAGGTCAAGGTAACTACTGTTGCCTCTTCAGGAGGCAGTCAGAATGATAGCTGGCTGCCCATACACAGGGACCAGTTCTCTGGTGTGATTGCCTTGTTCCAGGATTTGCCTGGCATTAAAGGCTGGAAGCCCAATTTTATTAGTCTACTTAGAGGGGTTGACAGTTCAGGGATGACAAACTTCATGTCAACCTCATAAGAAACCAAAGTTTGAACCAAAATGTTAATTTACTCTTTTCCAGTAAAAGCTGTACTTTCTCAAAGTGTGCTTGAATCTGCCAACTAGGCTTGTCCTCCTTGCATGCTTACCTATGGGAAAGCCAAATTATAGTGGGACAGTTGCATGGTCAGCTTGGAACTAGGAAAAGGAGTTGGCTGGATGATCTCAATGTCTGATGGCCTCAAGCTCTAATGCCAATGTATCCATTTTGACTGTAGAGGAGGTTCCATTTGTCATACACAAGTCCCTTACTTATGGTAGAGCCTGAGCCACACTGCCAAGTTGTGTCTTTCCAGAATTTGCTAAAATATAGGCCTCTTGTAAAAGTGTAATTCTATTGATGACATTGCACTTTTTTAAGTGCCTTCACAGCTTAGTCCATTGGATATGGGGGCAGGGAAAGCATAGTTTCTTGGCCTTTTCAATAACTCCTCCTTATCACCTACATTTTAATTTTTTTCCTACTTCAGTCTTTGAATTTTTCTGTAAATTCAATTCAGGCAATACCATTTTATCTATCCCAAATCCTGCTTAAAGATTCTTTTGTGTCTGTTCATTGATATAACTTCCCTGACTAAAACTAAACTCTTGGAAATACAGTAACTTTTTGGTACATCATTTAATAGTGGTATTTAAGAAATGTTTTACTAAGGTAAATGGAGTATTTCAGAGTTCTCTGTTGTTTTATTTATCTCTGTAGTTAAATAAGTATTAAACTATAAATTGTATTCTTAATTTGAGGTTTTAAAATTTTGGTGGAAAGATTATTTTGAGTATCAAAAAAATATCATGTATATATTTAAGGGGGAAATTGTCCTACTCTTACCAACTCAAGAGTTTTCCTTGAATAAACTTTTTAATTTTGAAAGAGAAATTTACCACACATCTGAAAAAACAAAGAAAAGAGAAGATGAAATACCAAAGAAAGAGATCCGAAGTAGTATAATATTATTTGTGCATCTAGCACCTTGTAAAATATAATTTTCTCTCAAATTATTCCTTGGAAAGGATTAAAAAGACTAAAAAGGTACTATGAAATCTCTCTGATTTATTATTTTTAACATCGAAAAGCAAGTGAGTTAAAAGTGGATCTCATGTCTCATAGAACTGTGCATCTTCTCGTTTCTCTTTGTCAGTTAAAGATGGCTATGTGGCCAATTTGCTTTTTGGTTTTATTTCTAACAATGTCATACAAGCCAAGAGGGCAGTGATTAAATAACCACATGTATATAGCTTAAAAATACTTTTTTTTCCCCTTGGATTATATTTTAAAACTCCTTTGTTCATTACAAAACAAAACAAAAATGCAAAAACCCTGAAATATTCCAAGTCAAACTCTTGGGTTTTTTGTTAGGAGGGTTTTCATTTTCAGATTAATTTCAGCTGCTAGTGATTTTACCTTTGTTCTCTATTTGATAGCATTGCTATGTGTTTACTACTTCTCTTAGTTCCAGTGGGTATTCTGCAGAAAGCGATCATAAAACCAAAAAACTCCTATATGTAATATAATATGAGGGTGGTTTTAGTAGAGTAATACCCAATTAGCTCAGTAACACTAGTAACTGACATTAGCAAAGACGTGTACTTAAATAGGCTAATGCTTAGATCTAACCATTGTTATTTTCTAATTCCAAATGTATAATGTCAAAATCTTTAAATTTCTGATAAAAGAAAAACTACTTAAGTTAAAATATCTGGATATTTGTACTTTGAGGATTGGATAAGATCTTTAAAGGAATGTTAAACACTGATAGGCTTATTGGTATGTCAAGATTTAGACTTGGGAGAAACAGTATGATTGAATATGTACTGTGGCACAAGTTAGTTATCTTCTGTTGGGATAGTGCCTTAAATCCAAATTTGGGTGGAGTTTGCATAGCATGTTATTTAGGGTATGTGATTGTTTCTTTCAGGAAGCTTTCTTTCTGTATTTCCTTAGAAAATTTCTCAAAATTTTGGAAGAGTGAAACATGTCATTCTAAAACGTTTTGTGACCTAGTTTTGGTCTAAGTATACTTTTGTACTGGCAAGATAAACAGGGGATTTGGGCTTTACTCTGACAGCTAAATGAACTCAAATGTATACTGAATGTAAATTGCTTTGAAGGCAGTGGATCACAAATTAATAGATTCTGGACCTTGTTTTATCTTTCATGAGCCAGACATTCCTTGGATTTATGGGTAGTTGAAAATTAAAGAGTAGCAAATTGTTTCCCTCTTTGGAAGTAAGCAAAATCACCCTTCTGATAGTAAAATATTTCTTTAACATGTCAAGACAGTTACTAAGGAAAGAAAGCATGAGGAAAAAAATAGGGATAACTTACAAAGAAGTTTACTCTTTAGGAAATGGAATATGTTTAAGAAAAGTGTGGTTGCCTTATACTGTGTGACTTGAAAATAATGAGACAAAGGAAAAAAATGGAAATGCTATATTAGAACTTATATGACCAAATAAATCTTGTCCCTGGGGAGGTAGTCCAGTTTTTCTAGCTCTGCTCTACTTGAGCAAAACATTTTTCAAACACTTTGGAATTGTCTTCAGATTTGTTTTATGAGCCAAACTGAAAAATCAACATTTTTATTTTAAATAATCACACCTCTTTTTGAACCCAAAAGAATATTACTCAGCTTGGTCCCCCACTTAATTTATCAGATTTGCCACTGAATAATTTTTTGCTATTTCCAAAAATACAGTACACTGTCAGATGGGACAACTGAGTATTTTTTATTAATTTAACTATTCTTTCAGCATTCATAGTCTCTGAGACAGATACATTGTAGTAACACAGAGAGTTCTGGCTCTGGGAGTGGGAAGGTCGGAAGGGAGACAAGTGAGGATCCCAGAGGATGTGTCCTTCTGAGCAGTCTTTGAGGATGAGTAGGAGATCACCAGATGGACAGGGAGAAAAAGGGCTTTCTAGGCAAAGGTAACAGCTTGTGTCAAGTCACAGAGGCACAGAAATCATAGCACCGTTTGGGAACTGCAAGTATTTTGGGATGGAGAGAATCCTAGTTAAAGGTGAAGGTGGAGTGGTAAGTAGGAGCGGGATCATGAAGGTTCTGGTAAGCCATGGAATGGAGTTTGCAGTGGTTAAGAGTGAGGGTTCTCATGCCAGAATATCTGAGCTCAAATCCTGACTTTTTCATTTACTAGCTTTATGATGTTGGGCAGTTTGTTTTCTGTGCCTTAGTATTTTCATCTGTAAAAGAAAGATGATGATACCTACCTTATCAGGTTAAGAGGTTTAAATGCATAAACACAGATAAAATTCTTAGCACTCTGCCTGCCACATAGTAGCTCTCCATAAATGTTAACTATTTCTACAGCTACTTTTTTCCTATGGGTAAGGGACAACAATGGAAGAGTTTTAAAGAACAGAGTATGCTTTTTCATCTTATGTACCGCTGACCGCTTCTTTCTTCTTGAAACCATCTCTTCCCTTGTTTTTTTTAAACAGCTTTATAGAGATATATTTATACATACATGCACATACCATGCAATTCACTCAAATTGTATGAGTCAGTATTTTTAGTATGTTCAGCCATTGCTACAATCAAATTTTAGAACAATTTCATTTACCCCAATAGCGGTCACTCACATTTCATTAACCCTCCCCCCACACACACACACACATTGCCCTAGGCAACCACTAATCTACTTTGTGTTTCTATAGATTTGCCTATCCTGGGTATTTTACGTAAATGGAATCATACAATATGTGGTCTTTTGTAACATGTGTCTCTTACTTAGCATAATGTTTTCAAGGGTCAACCATGTTATAGCATGTATCATTATTTTTATTGCCAAATAATATTCTATTACGTGGATATACCACATTTTGTTTATCCATTCATCAGTTGGTGGACATTAAATTGTTTCCACTTTGGAGCTATTGTAAGTAATGTTGCTGTGAACATTTCTGTATAAGTTTTTGTGTGGACTATGTTCTCACTTTTCTTGGGTGTATACCTAGGAGTAGAATTTCTGGGTCAAATTCTATGTTTAACATTTTGAGGAACTGCCAGACTATTTTCCAAAGTGTCTGTATGATTTTACATTCCCATCAATAAAGTATGAGGCTTCCACTTTCTCTACTTCCTCACCAATGCTTATGATCTGTCTTTTTTAATTTTTGCCATCCTAGTGGGTATGAAGTGATATCTCATTGTGGTTTTGATTTGCATTTCCTTAATGACTAATAATGTTGAGCATCTTTTCATGTGCTTGTTGGCCCTTTGTATATCTTCTTTGGAGAAATGTGTATTCAGATCCTTTACCTATTTTTTAATTTGACTTATTTGTCTTTTTATTGTTGAGTTGTAAGAGTTCTTTATATATTTGGGTTACCAGTTCTTTATCAGATTATGATTTGAAGATATTTTCTCCAATTCTTTGGGTTTTCTTGTCACTTTCTTGATGTTGTCATTAACAGCACAAACATTTTTAAACTTTTACATAGACCGATTTATTTTTTCTTATGTTGCTTATGCTTTTGTTGTCATATCTAAGGAATCATTGCCTAACCTAAGGACACAAAGATTTATTGCTATATTCTCTTCTAAGTTTTATTGATGTGACTCTTACAATAAGGTCTTTGATACATTTTGAGGTAGTTTTGAATATGGTGTGAGAAAGGATCTACTTTCATTCTTTTGCTTTAGAATATCCACTTATCCCAGCACAATTTGTTGAAAAGCAGTTCTTTCCCCCATGGAATGGTCTTGGCACACTGATGAAAATCAATTGACCATAAATGTAAGGGTTTATTTCTGGACTCTGAATTCTATTCCACTGATCTTGTATGTCTATCCTTTTCCTTGTACCACGTTGTCTTACTTACTGTAGCTTTTAGTAAGATTTGAAATAGAAAAGTGTTAGACCTCCAACCTTGTTCTTCTTTCCAAGATTGTTTTAGCTATTTGGAGGCCCTTCTATTTCCATATGAATTTTAGGATCAGTTTGCCAGTTTCTGCAAGAAAATGCCAGCTGGTATTTTGATAGGACTTCATTCCAATCTGTAGGTCAATTTGGGGAGTATTACCTCCTAACAATATTTAGTCTTTCTGATCCATAAACACGAGATGCCTTTCCATTTATTTAGATCTTCTATTTCTTTCAACAGTATTTTGAAGTTTTCCATATACAAGTCTTGCACTTCTTTTGTTAAATTTAAGCCTAAGTATTTTGCTCTTTTTGATGCTATTGTAAATGGAGTTTTCTTAATTCCCTTGATTTTTTTTATGGCACCATTTTCTTCAGCTGTTTTCATGCCCTTCTGCTCATGACATGTATGGCCTCCAGGATTCTCTCTCATCTATATGATGATAACTCTCCAGACTATCACTTGACCTGTGTCCGGAGCTCCAAATAGGTGTTTATAATAGTCTACTGAACATCGCCACCTGAATGTCACAGACATCATGAATTCATCTCTTCTGGAGATTTAGGCACCAAATCTTATTTTCTTCTTTTCTTTTAGACTTTGGAAATAGTGCCACCATCCACCTAGCTTCTTGGATGAAAAGTCTGAAAGTCATTCTAAATTTCTTCACCTCCTTCAACTTTTATATCCTGGTTGGTTACCAAGTCTTCTGGATTCTACCTTCTAAATATCACTATGGGAGTAAAAATTGTTGTAATCTTCTGTAAGGCCATTTAGATCAAGGACTTTTAAAAAGTATATATATTTTTACTCAGAAAAAGTGCATACCTTATTTTGCAGTGCCACTTCTAGTAATTTATCCTATGGAAATAACAAGCCAACTTTACAGGGATGTATGTACAATAGCAAAACATGGGGAAAAACCTAATGTCTAGCCATAGTAAGTTTCATGCGTAACATAACGCAATACATCTTAAAATGGTAATAAAGATATATTCTTTGACTTGTGAAAGTATTTGGTATATTGTTAAATTTTTTTTAATTGCAAGATGTTATGTAAAGTATAAGTCTAATTTTGTGTAACAACAACAGAAAATAAGGTCTAAGAGAGCAGGGATTGTGTCTCATTTGCCTCTATATCCCCCAAAGAGTGTAAGTGCTCAGTAAATATTTGTTGGTTGTATTAGTCTCTCTGCTGCCCCTATTTCTTTATCCAGTCTATATCTACCTACATTTCTATCTATATCTGTATCTATATTTCTATCTATATCTATATTTCTTATCTGGGCTTTTGCAGATGCTTCCTACCTGTTTTCCTCACCTTCATTTTCATTCCCCTATAATCCAACTTCCATTCTGCAGTCAGAGTTTTATTTCCAAGTGGCAAATTTGACTGTGGAATTACCCACTATAAGTCCTTCGGTTCTTCCCAAATACCCATAAGATAACTTCCAGACTTCTTAGCCTGGATTTCCAAACCATTTGTATTTTAACTTTTGTGTCCTTTTCCAGTTCTTCTCTTGCTATTTTCCACGATATTCACCAGGTCATGCCAAAGTACCTGCAGTTCCCCAGATATGAATTTTGTTGTGTACCTGTATACCATTGGACACACCATACCTTCCAGCAGGACCATGCCAAACTTCCTTTGTTTATCTGGCAAATTTCAGATCGTCCTTTGAAACTCAATTCCCCAGCCACATCCCCTCTCAGTGTAGTCAGGTGTCTCTACTTCAGGACTTCTATAACCTTTTGAACTCTTTTACACACTTATCATTTATGGATGATCACCTTATAAGGCTAGAGTTAGTGAGGGCAGAAACTATATATTCTTCTGCCTTCAACTCATCATCTTATTGCTGAACCAACTTCTTCTCCTATATACTTATCTTAGGGCTTCCCAATGTTGGCCTGAGGCCTTGTACCAATTTTCCCTTGTGTGTGATGAAATTAGAAAAATAAAAACTTCTCTTTTCATTTTATATTATAATGCTGAATATATTCACTTTTTGGTATTAAAATGCTTTCTTTATGAAGCTATGTTGATAGTACATTGTAGAGTATATTTATGTGTTTGGTTGGCAACTTTCTCTCAGAGCCCTAAATTTGTGGGAAATTTTACAGGTCCTGAACACCAAAGATCTAGGAACATTCATGGGGTGACACCAAGTCCCCAAAGTCAAAAGCCTGTGAGTCATCCTTGGCTTCTCTTCTCTCCTCTACCACCCCCCTACCCGCCTCCACCGCCACATTCAGACACTTAGTAAGTCCTGCCAATTCAACCTCCTAAATATTTCTGGAATCTGTACTCTCCTCTCCATCCTTGCTGCCAATTCCTTAGGACAGGCCCTCTTTATTTTCCCTGTACTACAGCAACAGTTTCCTTACTGGCCTTCTTTCCACTATTCCTCTCTTATCCATGTCCATCAAAACGAGCTATTGAAAATATTTATTGTAGATACTCATTTTCCACGGGATAAACGTTTTTCATGGCATACAAGGTTTCTATGATTGGCTTTCTTACTGTCCCCTTGCTTACATTCTGTCTTGGTCTCAAGTGTCCTTTCATTGCCATTTTCTTGGATAACCTCTGATACTCTAAGACAGTTCAATTGTCACTTACTCTACAAACCTTTTCCTACAAGTCTGATTTAGGTGCCCCTCTTTAGTACTCTTATAATACTGAACAAATCTCTCCATCACAGCATTTCCAGATTAGTTGATAATACTCTTTTTAAGTTTGCCTTCCCTACTAATTTCTGAACAGCTTAAGAAAATGTATTTTATTATCATTTTATCTCTAGCATCCAACACAGTGCTTAGAAAATAATAAATATTTAACAAACATTTGTTGGTTAAATGTATTTGTTCATTGTTATGATCAGGTACACACTGTAGCAGTTTTATTGACCAGAAGCGAGGGATGGGGGTAGTGACTCTCCATGAGGCAGGGAAACAGGTTAAAATCCCTCTGTAGATGTCTAACCAAGAATGATGTGACCTGAACTTAGGCAGTGGCAGAGGATGGAGAAACATTTAGATGATGGATTTAATGGTTGACTGGATGTGTGGAAATGGAAGAATCTAGGGTCACTTTTATGTTTGGGTGCTTAGAAAATTGGTTGGATGGTGGTGTGATTTGTCAAGGGGGACATGCTCTGTTACAGACATTTTGAAATTGAGGTCCTTAGAATATTGGTTGAAGTTGTTCAAGAGGTAACTGGGTGTGAAGTTTGGAGAGAGAACTGTTTTGGATAGACAGATTGGGGTTTCACCATCCATTAGGTACTATTTCAAGCCATGGCCATAAATGAGATAACTATCATTTGTTGTTGATTATGTTGTGGTGTTACTGGTGGTGGGTGAGAAGAGAACAGGATGATTGGACTCTAGATGTTGAAGGTACAGACCAAGGAGGAAAGATAGGCTTGTGTAGTTATGAATTTGAATCCTGGTTCTGCCTATTAGCAGTTTCATGACCCTGGACTAATTACCTTCTGAATCTCAGCTACTTCATCTGTAAAATTGAAATGATAGTACCCACTTTATAGGGCTATTGAAAGGATTCAATGAGTTAGTGTGTATAAAGTCCCCAGTGCAGTCCCAAAGCTCACTGTAGGAATTCCTAAGAAATAGGTTAGAGAAAATATTCAGGAAAATATTTCTCAGGATATGAAATCAGTTTCAAAACAAAGAATTTCTTAGTGGTTACCCTGGGGATTACAATATCTTAAAACTTGTAACTATCTAGTGTGAATAGTATACCAAAACTCTGCTCTATACAGCTCCATCCCTTCCTCTTTATGTTGTTATTGCCACAAATTACATCTTTATACACTGTAGCCATGGATATAGATATATGGTTATTGTCATATGCATTTGTCTTTTAAATAATGTAGGAAAAAAAGAGGAGTTAAAAACCAAAAATACAATAATAATGGCTTTTATATTTACCTTTGTAGCTACCTTTACCGTTGTTCTCTATTTCTTCATATAGCTTCCAAGTACCATCTAGTGTTCTTTCATTTCAGTCTGAAGGGACTCCCTTTAGTATTTCTTGTAAGGCAAGCCTTCTAGTGACAAACTCCTTCAGCTTTTGTTTATTTGGGAATGTCATCGTTTCTCCTCCATTTTTGAATATAGAATTCTTGATTGACAACCTTTTTTCCCAGGATTTAAAATATGTCATCCCACTGCCTTCCAGCCTTCATGGTTTCTGATGAAAAATCAGCTGTTAATCTCATTGAGGATCCCTTATATGTGATATGTTGCTTCTCTTGTTGCTTTTAAAAGTCTCGTCTTTTTTTTTTTTTTTTTTGACAGCTTGATTATAATGTGTCTTGGTGTGGATCTCTTTGTGTTTATCCCTCTTAGAGTTGTTGAACTTCTTGGATATGTAGATTCGTGTCTTTTATTATATTTGGGAAATTTGGGGCCCTTATTTCCTCAGATATTCTTTCTGTCCCTTTCTCTCTCTCCTGACCTTCTTCTGAGATTCCCAGTATGTGTATGTTAGTATGTTTGAGGATGTCCCACAGGTTTCAGCTTCTGTTCAATTTT
This sequence comes from Cabassous unicinctus, assembly GCA_029593785.1. Taxonomy (NCBI): domain Eukaryota; kingdom Metazoa; phylum Chordata; class Mammalia; order Cingulata; family Chlamyphoridae; genus Cabassous; species Cabassous unicinctus. The sequence goes on from JAQZBX010000239.1 coordinate 84,853, forward strand.
CTTCTTTTTTCTCTGCTACTCAGACTGGATAATTTTAATTGTCCTGTCTTTGGGTTTGCTGAGTCCTTCTTCCACCTGCTCGGATCTGCTGTTCAGCCCCTTAAGTGAGTTTTTCATTTCAGTTATCATCCTTTTCAGCTTCAGGATTTTTATTTGGTTCCTTTTTAGAACTTCTCTTTATTGATCTTCTCTGTTTTTTGAGGCATCATTCTGGTTTCCTTTAGTTGTTTGTCCATGGTTTCCTATAGCTCTTTGTGCATATTTAGGAGAGTTGATTTATAGTCTTTATATAATAAGTCCAATATCTGTGCTTTTTCAGTGACAGTTTCTATTAATTTCTTCTTTTTTTCTATCAATGAGCCATAGTTTCTGAATTATTTGCATGCCACTATTTTTTTGGAAAAACTGGATATTGTTAATAGGATAATACGATAACTCTGAAAATCAAATTCTTTCTCCTCCTTAGGGTTTGTAGTTTTTACCTGCTATGAGTAGAATTCATTATTTGTTTCATGACTTTTCTAAACTATTTTTGTAAAAACTGAAATTTTTGTTGTGTGTGGTTTCTGAAAACTCTGTTCCTTTAGTTTAGTGGTTAGCTAGTGGTTTGACAGCTCTCTTCAAACACCTGGAGCCAGAAAAGAAAGAAAGAGAAAGAGAGACAAAAGGAGAGACAAGAAAAGAGACAAGATGAGACAAGAAGGGAAGCACTCTCCAGGTCTTTGCAGATTAGCACCTCCTACAATGTTTAGCTAGGCTGTTTACAACTCTGCCCTAGCCTTCACTTCCTAAAGATCAGCTGGAGATGAAAGCCTAAAATCTCCTCTGAGCATGCATTCTGTCCTGGATGTGCATGTAGGCTTCTAGATTCCTCAGTATTCATAGGAGCTATTCAAATCTCTTATTCCACAGAGTATCTCACTTCCCAGCTTTTTCTCCAAGGCTTTCCACGTGTCTGTTTGCCCTAACTCTTATCTTTGCCCCAGGCAACAGCAGCTCATTTGTTTTCAGGGAGCACTCTCCATGTAACTGCTTTTCCTCCCTGGGAGAGCTTTGAGTTGGGTGGGGAAAAAAGCAAGCTTTTTGTTGTCAGTTCTTCAGGGAGCCTCCAGACAGTTCAAAACAGAAAATCTCAAGTCCAGAGGAACAAAATCTGCTCTGCTCCGTCTGCAACCAGGGACCCACACCAAGAACACAGGTGGTTGCCTTCAGGATCTCCACCAAGCTAGTGAGGGGGTGGGGAAAGGGTAAGTTAAAACACCACAAAGTGAGGTGTTTTACTTGCTTTTTTCTTGATTAAACATTTCCTTAGTTGTTGTGAACTTTTGACTATTTTCCTGAGCTCTGACAAAGTTGATTCTGATAGTTTTGCCTGTTCCTACTACCCCACCCTCCCCTTGTTTCTGTGGTGGGATGGGCCCTTGTAGTTCCCTTCTTCAAAACAAAGAATTTTTACTGACATTACTCCCCCAAAACAAAGAATTTAAAAAACAATTTAGCAAAGGGTAGTGCCTTTGAAGTGAGTATAAGTCTCCCCCAGTTATATTTTTTTGCTGATAATACAAATTTGAATGTAGAAGTTTTATTTTATGCTATTTATACTACAGATCATATTATTTATTGTCACAATTGACAATATTTAAATTGTACTAGTAAAGCACACCATTTGAGTGTCTAAATTAAAGTCCTTTAAATTCAATAGCAATTGGTATTTTTTTTTAAAGCAACAAAAGTGTATATAGAATCCATGAGTAGGATAGCACATTATATCAGTCATCATTTGCCTACAGCCAATCTACAGCAAAGTTCTGTTTAGGTTTAAAAAGAAAATGGTACCAGAGATGTAGTTAAATCTCAGGAAGTCTCTACTCCCTCTCTTAGCATCCTTTCCAGCCAACAGCTTTGTGTTACTCATGTCACCTTCCAAATTGAAGTCAAAAGGATTATTCCTGGCTTCTGAGATCATTTATCTCTGGTAAACCCAGACATATGCTCAGGTTATTGTAGTTTTGCTCTGTGTGATGTGCTAGGCTGACCACATTATTTATTCCCCAAACTTTCCTATAAATAATTCACTGCCAAGTTACTATAATACTCACTGTTTACTAGAGTATTGACTATATTTCAAGTCTTGTAATAGGAATTTAATATATGCTGTCTCTAATTCTTGCGGTAATCCTGTAAGTTAAGCGTCACTGTCCTCATTTGACAAATGTGGAAGTCAAGATTCAGAAAGTTTTAAGATCTTACACACAGTCAGTCTTACAGCTTGTATTTGGGAGAGCCAGCTTTCAAATTCAGATAGGGCAATTCATTTTTCATTGGTCTTCTCTTTCTAAAATTCCTTGGCTGCTCTCATGTATCTTCTCTTTCAGATAGTTTTAGATTTGGCATCCCTAAATCATTGACAAGGCTGTTATATACAGTAGTACATAAGGGTGAAATGTCTTGAACAAGATAATCTAGTCCCATGAACCAAACCTTTCATGTTATACTAATGTGCTAACCTTCACATTTATAATGATGAGATTCTTGGACACATGTCACATTTGAACAAATGGAGTTTTTTCAGAAATGATACAGATATTCACCCATTTACCCTAACTTTTCTCCAGGCTCATCTGTTACAGATGGGCACACGTTTAGTTTTGTGGCATGTCTTGGGTTATAGATACAGCCTGCTTAAAGCCTACAGGACTGAATGGAAATCAAACCTGAGAATTGGGCTTCATTCTTAGAAAATGTCTATCCAATAACAAAAGGAAATGGATATATGATAATTTTAAAACTTAAGAAATTTGTGATAGAATCCAAAACCGGAAACAAGGTGAAGGGAAAAAATAGTCTTGTTCATAAGAGTTGTTATAAAGTGCATGCATGAAGGATGGTTTACAAAAAGTCCCTTCACTCAGAACTTGTTTAGCTTTTATTTTAATTACTAGTAAGCTTGGCTGTCTGTTCTCCCTTTCATCATCAACTCAGAAGTAAAAATTAGAACGTGAAGGAACGTCAAAAGAGACAAACCTGCTGTCAGAAATACAGAGTGGCTGTGTGAGCAACCTGCCAGTTAAAGAGGACAGAAAAACTGAAAATACATCCTAAAGACCTCAGTCTTTTCATTGATAAATTTTCATTATAGAAAAGCTCACATAAGCAAATAGAAAACACAATTCATCATCCAGAGATAACCACTTTTAGTATCTTGATTTATCCTACCATTTTGTCTGATATATAAAGTCATACTCTAAATATGCTTTTGAAACCTGCATTTTCTTTTAATAATATATTATGAATGCCTTCCTATGCTCAATAAATATGAATCTGTATCATCATTTTAAGGATAACATAGTATAGACAATCAGACAGACAGACTGATAGATAGACAGATAACTCTCCTGAAAGGTTTTTGCTAACATTGTGCTTCCACAGTGAAGAGGGCACATTTTTACATCCCTTTGCTAACACCATGAGGTTTTATCATTAAAAAAATATATTTTTGCCCAATTTGAAAGGCTTAAATAGTGATGTTTTTATTTGTTTATTATTAGTAAGGTTTAACATTTTCTCATATGTTTATGATCGTTTGTGTTCCCTGATAAGGAGCTATCTTCAGTAATTGTTTTTATTAGATAAGAACCTAATAATAAGTACCTAAGTGAATTCATACTGGAATAAATTTACTCACCTAGTAAGGATGTGATTATGAAAGAGCCTGGGCTCATGTTGTAGGTAAAACTTGGTTGGTTTTCTTCTAAGACCCAGCAGACAGTCTTCATCACAGACGGCTGCCTAGTTTTGGCTGGTTAGTCGTTTTTCCTCAAGAGAGGCCCAAAGCTGGAGAACAGGGTTTTTACAGGTCAGAAATGGAGACAGAACTGAATGTTGAAAGTTGTCCAGAACATTCCCATATTCTATCTGACTCAAGCCAGCGCTGTTCACTTTCAAAAATATCGCTTAACTCATGTATTTTTTGAGATCAGAATATGCTGTTCAAGCCCTGTTGGGTAAATCAAAACCTGTCATTTTTCTGCCTGGTCAACTGAAGGATATAAGAGGGTTTAGGTGATCACCAATCTTCTTTATTTTATTTTTCTGTGAATTTTCTAAACACTTATTTCTTTCAGCCCAGCATATAAAGAATATATTCTGGAATGTCTAAGCTTAGCAAAGACATTTTGAGATTGGCATTTCTATAGTGCCTGTCAGCAGGGTGCCTCATTTGCCACCAGGATGTCACTGCTTTACTGAAGCCCCGAATGCTGTGCTATACAGGGGTAGGATTGTGGAGTGGTTAGAAAACCAGACTCTGGGACCAGTGTCTTGGACAAATTACCAAACCTTTCTATGATTGTTTCTTTTCTTTTCTTTTTTTTTTTTTTTAAAAGACAAACTTTATTGAGATATAATTTGCATATCATAAAATTGAAAAATATAGTTCAGTGGTTTTTAGTGTATTTACTGAATCGTGCAGCCATCATGATGATCTAATTTTCGAACACTTTTATCACCCTAAAAAGAAAACTTATCCCCATTACTGTCATTCTTCACCCTCCTCCCTCTTTCCCCCTCCCCAACCCTAGAGAACCACTAATCTACTCTTCACCTCTATAGATTTGCCTGTCCTAGAGATTTCATATAAATGGAATCATACACCATGTGCTCTTTTGCGACTGGCTTCTTTTACTTAGCATACTGTTTTCAGGGTTCATCCGTGTTATAATATATATCAGTACTTCATTCCTTCTCATTGCCAAATAACATTCCATTGTATGAATATTCCACGTTCTGTTTATCTGTCATCAGTTGGTGGACATTTGGGGTGTTTCCAGTTTGGGGATATTATGAATAATGCTGCTATGAAATTTGTGTACCTACACCTGTTTTTTCATCTGTAAAATGAGTGTCATCTCATAGAAATGTAGAAAAGTGGCTAGTAAGGAGTAAACAAATAAGTATTAGCTAACAAAACATATTAGTGTTTGAGTTTTCATTTAACATCAGTTATAAAATGTATTTTACTTAGCTTGCCAAGCTTTCCTAGTGACATCTCTAAATATCTTCTTTACTTTACCCCTGACTTATCTCAGAGTTACAGGTTTGAAAAATTTCATTCATTTGGGAAACATTCTGTGAATATCTACTGTGTGTCAGACATTGCACTGGGTGCCAATGAGGATTAAAAGAAAAGAATAAGCAGAAGTACGAAGAGGTTCTTACAGTTTATGCCTGTCTTTACATTGCTAGTGTATGATGTCTGACCTGCCAGTAGGGCATAGAACCCAGGTTCCCCCCATTCCAGCTCTCACAACAAATGCCACAGGTTTTGGGGGTCTCTTAATTCATTCACTATTGTCTTGTCTTATCTTGCCCTTTTTTTGACCAACATATCTATGTTTGTGATGTGGCTGGTTGAAGTTAACTCTTTTGTAAGGAAAAGGCTAAACAAAGTTAATCATATCTAGGTAGAGACCTCAAGAGGTAAAAGGTAGTGTCCCATTTCCTTAGCTGGAGCTGGGGTTAGTGATTTTTTTTTTTTTTTAATAGTCAAAAAACTTATATTTAGAATTAGCCAGCTGGACTCAGTTTAGATGATCCCAGTTTTGTTGGCAACATCCAAAACATCATAGTCAGGAGCCAGTCGAGCATATGCTGCCTTCTCTCCAACAGGGTGTTGACCTTGGCCACGTCAGTGTTATAGAGCCTCTTCACAGCCTATTTAATCTGGTACTTGTTGGCCTTGACATCCACAATGAACACAAGTGTGGTGTTGTCTTCAGTCTTCTTCATGGCTGACTCAGTAGTCAGGGGGAACTTGATAATAGCATAGTGGTCAAGCTTGTGTCTCCTGGGGGCACTCCTCCGAGGATATTTGGGCTGTCTTCTGAGATGCAATATCTTGTGCTGCCGGAAGGTGGGTAATGTGCAAAAATCTTTTTTGTTTGCCTGTGGATGCCTTTCATTACTGTCTTCTTGGCTTTCAGAGCCTTTGCTTTGGCTTCAATTTGGGGAGGGGCAGGGACTTCCTGCTTCTCTGTCTCCACCATCTTCATGAAGAGGGAGTGAATTGGTATGTATTCTAATCTGGACCTAACAGTCCTTAATTTTCTCAGCTGGCAGGTTTCTTCTTTGCACAGAGTTGGCTTTATGTTCTTTTTCAACTTCCAAAACTATTGTTGAACTGGACGCTCAGCAAAAGTATCAGTTGTTTAGCTGCCTGTGTTTTCTTTCTTTTGTCTTTGGGAAGATAATGATTTTCCATGATGACTCAGTTGAATTTATTGAATATTTTGCTGCTGCTACCATTCTCTTCCCTGCAAGACAAGAATATGTTTTCTGATTTTCCTTATTTTTTTAGTGCTAAAGTAAAGTTTCTCTTTTTCCCATAGTAGCATGCAATCAGCATAACAAAGTGACACTGCTAGGTCATTCTTATCTCAGCCTTTCATTCAGATAAAATGCATTAGTAGTTTCAAGGGCCTCTAGTACTTGGTTCTGTGAAAGAAATTTGAGTTCTATTATTCATTGTCCATTTCAGGAATTCATCTTGAATATGAGCAGAGAAGTATACAGGCATCCTATGTACCCATAAGGACATCCTATAGCTTATTTGGAGTCTAGCTAATTGTAGACCAATTTTATTGCTGATCATGTGATAGGAGTGTCTTTCCATATACACAGGTTTTATTGTTTGCTCTGTTTTCAGTATTTACTATAGTGCAAGTCACAGCTTGTAAACTTGACCAGTGGGGGACTCCGTTTAAGCCATAGTGTTTTTTAGTTAATGCATACAGAAGATAGTAACTCAGAAAGCCACAATGCCAGGTGTATGTAGATAGACTCTGATCCTAGATTAATAGCCACTCTACAGATGAACTGTAAGAAAATGAACTATGAAACTTTCTTATGAACAATCTCTTTAAAGATATAGGAATAAAATTATTTAGTAAATAAAAGATGTTGACTTTTTATTCACTTGTCAGATTATGACAACCTTAAATTTAACAGTATGAACACAAAGAGGTTTCCCTGCTTTAGTTATTGTTGATTTGATATGCATTTCCACTTTTCAGCAATAGCTGATAGGGAAGGGGCTATGTAATTGAGGGTTTCAAGAGAACATGCTGAGGACCATTGGATTCAACCTTTAAATGAATTGAACACTATTGTATTGTTTTAAAGTACTTTTCCCCCCTCACTTTCTCCTACCCATTGAGTCCTTTCCTGTTTTAGATTCCATATTCCTGTTTGTGATGAGCTTGTCTTTCTTCTTCCTTTCTTTGCTTTTTCTCCATAAAATTTCTCAGTTATCAGAGTAGGAGCCTCTAATAGGAATGCTGGGAAGAGGCTATATGGCTCCTTGGGACAGGTGAATTAGTCTGCTCATCTGCTGTCATTTACTTTTGTCCAGCAGACATGATAATGAAGTAACCATTTAATATGACTTTTCTCCCAGCAAGCTAGAGAACAAATGCAGTACCTTGTAAGGATACCACTACTACTTACGTAGTTGATCTAAATTCATTTTGTCTGATATACAAAATGTATTTGAGGTCAAATATTGATATTTCACAGTCATTTAATCATTTTAAATATTTGTAGGTATATTAGTCAGGATGACTTTTTTGTTGCAAGTAATAAAAACCCATCTTAAACTAGATAAGCAAAAAAGTGATTTTACTGCTCATATAATTAAGAAATCCAAGGGTAATAGCACAATAAGTAAGGTGCTTAAACAATGTCCCCCAGAATCTCTTGCCTACCATCTCTCTGCTCTGGCTCTCTTCTGTGTTGGCCACTTTCCATGGTAGGCTCAGTGAGGTGGTGGCAAAGACGACCATGAGCAGCTGCAGGCTTATACTTTGCCAGTGTGGTAATCCCAGTATAAAGAGTGCCCTACTCTCCCAGCAGTTCTAGCAAAATCCTTGCTGCCGATTTTCATGGTCCTCTCCATTCCTGAGCCAATCATTCTGACCTTCTTTGTCCAGCCTAGGTCAGATGCCACCCCTACTCTCTACCCCCAAATCCTATCACCTAAGTGTGGGGCAGGAATGGTTCCTTAGTGAAAAATACGGTTTCCAGAAGAGGTAACAGATACTGGAAAGGCAGAGCCCACCAATGTCTACTGTAATAGGATGTCAAATGAATTTATTCTATGATACATAAAAGTTGTACTTAGTGTTTATGGAATTTATTTCATATTAATACATAGCTATATATTATTACTTGTATGTTTACATTTCATCGTCTCTCCCAGTTAGATAGTAAAGCTCTTAAAGAGAATACTTGTCTTATTATCTGTGGGATCTCTACATTGAATATGCCACTTGCACATGGTAGGTGCTCCGTAAGTGTTAAGGGATGGTGCTGAAATGGTGATGACCTTCTAGCAGCATGCTCATTACTGTTGATGGCAAATACTCTGGATTACACCATTCGATGTTGGTTGAGAATAGGTGCATACACAGTCATATTTAATGAGCAAAAGGAGAACTCCCTGGCCAGTCTCCAGTAGTATAGGGCTAGTGGGATGTGCAAACATAAATTTGGTGCATATAAGGTATAGCCACAGAATGTGCTTCATGGAGTGTAGAGGAAGAGATTAGAGATTTAAAAACATTCTTCTTGATTCCAGAAACTGGCTCTAGTTCAAATAAATTTTGTTTAGCTCCTTAAGGCAGCTGTGCCAAACGTCTCTTGGCTCTTGAACTATTTGATGTCCAAACATTAAAGAGTATGAAAAAAAGTGACGGGAAAAAAATCCTCGTAGAGTTTCCTGTGACAGGTAAAAGTTTAATCACAGCAAATAATGCAGATTTCCCTTTTATTATAGCCACAATAGAAAAGCAGGTCTTGTGTTTATAAAGCTTGTTGTTTGGGAATCCTTTGTAAAATGTAATCTTTGGAAATCCCAAACCTGTTGGATGTAATCCCATCCATTAGATGAAGGCAGCTTCCCTATGCAATAGACCCAGAATAGCAAGTTAAATAGAGAACATGAACAGGAAGCAGTCATTAAGAATTACAATGGGTAGGATGCAGAGTTAATTCACAGAGATATTTTGTTATGAGATAATTACATCACTAGGACAGCTGGAAAGCAGAGTGCTGTGCTGGACGGCAGTGCTTGTTCTCTGCCCTGCAGCTGGGGGGGTCAAGACTAATAGAGACAGCAAGAGAACTTGCTTTATGGGATAGTTAGGGGCTTGGCTGGTTTAATTGTAAAATGATAATGACTTATCAGTTTTGCACAGCTAAACTAGATTCAGAGACTCAGTAAAGGCTGAGAATTACTTTTCACTTCTACTTTTTGAACAGTCATTTGGTAAGACCACATTAGGCAAAATTATAAAAGATAAATATTGAATGGTAATTTTCTTTTCCTGTAAAAGTCAACTAAGATATTTATTCATAATCAATACAGTGCAAGTAACTTTTTTCATATGGACCTGCAGATGTGCCATCATTGAAATGGTATTTTTGCCAGTTTACTGGATATCTGGCCAAAAAATGAAAAAGAGTTTTAGAACATTTTAAAATATTGATCAACACAAGGACTCGTCTAGTTGGAATTATTTTCTGATGTTTATGTTCACATGTTCAGACCTGTCTGGCACTTTTGTTTTGCAATTGTAAGGGTTATAGGCAGCTTGGCCACATTCCTCATTGATTTATATAAGTATATTACAGATCGTTACCCTTCAGCCAAATACCAGGAATTTCAGCTTTTGTTTAGCTCACTTGCTTTATGTGAGACTTGTTGTATTAAAGCATCTGTATTCTCCTTATTGCCCACCAAAGTCACTGTTATTTGATTTGGGATAATTCCAAAAGAAGTCATTGAGCCAAAAAAGCATCGTGAATATTATATTCTAATTCCTAAGGTTAATGTTTACAACTGTTCATTCAAAATGCATTCCCTACACCCATTATGACTATATAGCTTAATTTTTACTGTGATAATGTTTAGTAAACAATTAAATCAGACAAAATTTCATATTTTAATATAGAGCAATGTTTCCCAAAATGTTTTCCATTGAATACTGGGTCTGCAGGACATTGATGGCCATCATTAAGGCCAAAATGTATGGTATCTTCCAGGTCCTTCTAGTACCTTTACTCCCTTCAGTGCCGCTCATGAATCTTTAAGGAGAATGTAATACACTCCCTTTCTGAAATAAAATTAATAATGGCACCTTAAAAATGAATAAAAGGATTATCTCCTTGAACTAGGATGGACAAATTCTACCAAATGCCATTCTTTTTATAGCCTACGAGAATATGCACACAAGAATATTCTGCTCTATGCACTTTCAAAAATTCCACTTTTTAAACATTGCCAATTAAAATTAGTGTCTCTTCTCCATGGCTTATAATTTAGGGACATGATTGGAGCATAAGAATTTGTGCTTGGAGAATTTCCTTAGTTAAGACCTCAGGTAGAACTTGCTCGTCGAGATAGTTTTAAAAACTACAGCCTAGGCAAAATATTGCCAGTAGCTTCAGTGAGCTCACCTTTATAAATCCAGAGTATCCTTTGAAAGTTAGAGTGTGCGTCTGCAGATGGCATCAGTGAATCTTAGTATTTTAAAGAGAGTGATATAACTTTGAGGAAAATGACTTGGGTGGGTTAAATGTTATTCTTGAATTGTGTCATAGAAAGCATGCTTGAAAGCGATTTCAGTGAGATGAAGCAACCTAGCATATGGCCAGGCTGTTAGGTAACTTCTAAGAGACGGTTTGGGGAGCAGGTGACCTTTTGATTCAACAGTGTTTTATGATCTCTTCGTTCTCCGGTTAGGTCCCTATAAGAGTTTTTTGTTTGTTTGTTTGTTTGTTTTCCTTTTTTTCTTTTTCCTTTAGAAATTACTAAAATGTCTTATATATATTACAAACTATAAATGCAGAAATGTAGTTATGGAAATCATTGTTGACCCCAGGCAGTGATGAACAATGTATTCTTCATTTAGGAAATGTATTCATTATAATGGAAAGCATTTTTAAAATAATGTTTAAGAAGCACAACTGTAACAGTGTGCTATTAATTAGGAGTTTTCACTTTATCAGAATAATTTGCCAGAATAAGTCACATTAATTAAATTTTAGAAGGAAATGATTAAAACTCAGAAACCAAAATATTTGGAAGTGGATAAATGTGAGGAAAAAAAATTAGTTGATTTTAATCTATATTAATGGAAGGGTAGAACTCATCCCAAAATGCCCGTCATTCAAAAGTAGTTTGGATCTGGCTGTGAAGTACACGTGGTTGTCTGTGTTCTGTTGTTCACTCCACCAGTAGATTTAACTTAAGGATAGTGTTTGTTGCCTTATTTCAGAGTTTAGTGTAGATTCCCAGAGAAGTATCAAATGTTGTGGGTGCCAGATAATCCAGAAATGTAGTAGGGCAGAATGTGGTAACAGCTAGGCATTAAAAGTTTACCTCAGGTAATATACAAAGTGGGTAACTGATAGTCAATCCTTAGTTTTAGTAATTAGGTTGTTTGTACATTTATAGTTAGTTTCTTTGAAGAGGGTGTTTTTTCAATTAAAAAAACGAAAGGAAATACTATGAATAGCATTTAATTAGCCTTTTCATAGAATTTACATTACATTCTTGTCAAGAAATTTAGTTAAAATGGCTTATGACTGGTTTCTTTAATTCTTCAAACATTTGCTGAGTAGTTGCCTGTGCCAGATAGCGTGCTATAGTTGAAACTAAAAGAAAATTTGCCCTTTGACTTGAAAATTCTTTTGATTGCTGAAAGCTTTGATTTTCAAACTTAAATTTTGAATTACTTGTAAGATTTCATGAAAGAAATTGGGTTTGTCCATCCAAACTTAATTATAATGTTTGTTAATCTGTGTTTATCATTTAAGGACAATATAGTTTACCAATAAGAGGTTCCCTGCCGCGCCCCACCCCCTCAAAAGGAATGTTAAAATTCTACAGTTTTGATTAACGTTGTATTTGGAATTTTGAAACTGAGAATTTATGCCCTTTCCAGGAAATGATTTGATTCACCAGGATGGGAAGGCTGTCTTAGAAACAAACGAAATTTCTCCATATTCCATAAGGCTTATTCTCACAGTCATGTTTGTTACACCTTAAATTTCAAGAAAATCTTCTTTGTAGGGTCTGGCATCTCAAAAGAATGCTCACTCTGTCTCTTTAATAATTCCTAAACTGCAAGCTAAAAAGGAGCTTATTTTGCCTAGGCTGCAGTTTTTAAAACTGTCTCCATCAGCAAGTTCTACCTGAGGTTTTAACTAAGGAAGTTCTCCAAGCACAAATTCTTATGCTCCAGTCATGTTGCTTTCTTTTCACTAATGTGGATCTCATTGCCACTTAGCCAAGTGCTTCAGATGCTCCTCTCCTGAACTTCCCTACTGATATTCAAGTATCAGATCCCATTAGATATCTTCACATATGATCATAAGGAATGATCAATACTGACCTTCCCCCCACCCCACTATGTGATAAAAAGATTACTTCTTTGTTTATTGTCACCTACTTAACATCTCTTTCCCTTTTCTTCTAGGTTGTTTGATGTGTGCACAGTGTCAAGAACAGACAGAGAAACCAAACTCACATTAGTGTTTGAACATGTTGATCAAGACTTGACCACTTATTTGGATAAGGTTCCAGAGCCTGGAGTGCCCACTGAGACCATAAAGGTACCAAGAATCCTCTTTCTGCCTGTTCAGCAGTCACACTGTTAGGGTCTGTTAAGCAGTGACATTCTTTCTTTAAGACAATTACCAGAATTAGAGCTTTTGGAGTTCAATATCTAGGTAAAAATAACAAATAAGTGGAATGTTCAAAGAATGGGCTATGTTCTAGTTCATTAATTTCAGTGCTAACACATAGTAAAATTATTGAAAAATATCTATTTGTACATTACCTTGCTCTAACCTTGGAAAGTACAGTGTAATAAATATAGTTCAGTCTTTTTCTGGTGGTTCCAGGTATCTGTGGGATACAATATGAAACTTCATTTATGAGCACATCGTATATCATAATTGTATACAGAGTCCAGGACATACCCATGCTGTTTTTTAATAAATCAGAACTACTGGTTGTTAGGCCTTTCTTCCTCCATTTTTTCACATTCATAAACATTTATAGGAGGTCTAAGTACCAGGTACTACGCCAAACTCGATTCAAAGATGGCCAAGGCAGCTCCTTCTTAGCACAGCAGGCATCCCATCAGTCTAAAGATGGCTAAGGCATGCTTTCTGTCCTTAGAGGCCAGCAAGCTAGATGCTGTGCATTATCTAGGAGTTTTTTCTTCCTTTACGTATAATGGGAAAAGCTACTTACAAGATTTTGTTGGTTTTACTTGCATTCTGCTTAATTGAACTAATCTTTTAGATCTGTGTACATCTTGTGAGGTCTTCATGAAGACTTTCTTTGTCCATGTGAATTAAGTGACTTAATTAAACAAACTCCCTACCACATCATTCATTGTTTAGAAAATGTATTATAGAATTCAGCTTCATTTTAGATAGGAATTAGAGCTGAAATTTATTTATTTTCTGAACTTTTACTGATAGCTAGTTGATATTCTCTACATACCGATACATTTAGAATTCGATATATTAAATAATATATTCTCTTGATTTTAGAGTAATATAGGTCATATTTCTCCCTGCTGGATTTTCTAAAAAAAAAATATATATATATATATGTAGTGCTCAGCAATATTCCCATTTCTCCCTGAGCACTTTCAAGGAGAGTAAGGCCCTCTATGTATAGGTCTTCCCAGTTACCTGTTCTTGTCCCTCTTCTAGCCCTGTATCCGTCTTTTTTCTGGCATTCTAGTCCAGTCCTATGGCTTCAATGTGTCAATGTGTTTGTCTAAAACCCTGTCTTCAATATGTAGGGCAGGGCACATCCATTCCCCTTTCATATACTCTGTTTTCTGGCCAAATCAGACTAATAACCATTTTCTTCGTATGGTCCATGATTTCCCACCTCTTTGTTCCTGCTTCTCATGCCATTTATTTTGCTTCCTCCACCCCCAGTAACTATCTATAAATTTGTCAAGACTTGTCCCAGATACCATTTAGTCAACTTCTACAGCTGGAAATAAATTCATCTGTCTTACAACACTTTCTAAATACCTCTTTATGATGTTTGCTACCTTCAATTGTGATTATTTATATGTATATCTCACTTATTCATTCATCTTTGTATCCTGACAGTGCCTTACACAATGATTTACACACATAAGTACTCAATAAATAAGACAAATTACCAAGCTTTCTTCAGATATAATTATTTCAAAATCATTTTCAAAGTGACTACCAACAGCTTAAGCATAGATTGTCAAAATAATTATTGACTTTTTCTGATATACCTTTCCAATTTCAATATTATTGTCTTTGGTTGAGAGGTCTTTTTTTTTTTTTAACCAAGGGACAGTTAGGGTAGCCATGTCTTTGTACCATACATTGCCACCTATATCGATCTTTGGAGCTTCACATTAATTCTTTTAGGGCACTAGAGGCTGCCCAAGTGAAATCATTTGCAGTAGTTTCTGTGTAGTTAAAATGATTGCAAGACTTAGTCTTGATCAGGTAGGAGTAGAAATTATGTGGGGGACAGTCCCCATGGGTGGGAGTGGAAAGGCAAACAGGATAGAACAAGGAGTAAGTTGGAAAAGAGGTAATGAAGTAGAGGAAGTAAGTGGGAGAGTGACTGGACCAGAGTTGATGGGTGGGTGAGCTTGTGGGTGTGCTTTTTTTAACAAGCTCACTATGTTAAAAGTTAAAGTTTTTCTCAGTGTTTCATCTGTATCCAGGGAAAGGGGACTGCCACTTAATTCTGTGTTGGACAGGAGGTTGTTCCAGAGGCTGTTAAATTTCTTCAGCCATCAGGGCTAACACTGCCACTAATCCTATAGGAACCAGATTGGGCTAGTAGGAGTAGAGATATGGAGCAAGTGGTTCTGGTTATTTAAGGTTTGTGGTTAATGGTATATTGATGTTTTCATAGTAAAATAAAACCATAGTCAACTGAAATATTTCAGGCAGTTCATTTGCATGTTAATGGTTAATGAACATTTTTTGTTAACTATAGGGTAACCAGAAGACCCCTTTTTGTTTTCATCCTTATTTCTTTAATTTTCTGAACTATACTAATCTACTTTTCTTCCTTATCAAATACTATAAGATATATTTTTTAAATAATTTGAGGATTTGTGATACTTTGTCATTATTAAAAACATGAGTAATAATTTAAAAACATTATAAAACTGCTAAGTGTGTAATGATATCAATATGCAGTTGAGAGTTTATTTTTAATTAACTCTTATGTCTTTTGTTTCTGTGATTCACTTATTTTTAAAATTTGGAATGCAGGTCAAAAAAAATCTGCTAAGTTGAATTTTGGTTAATTGAAGTTTTCAAGCAAACAACCAGAGACCAGAAACATTTTGTTGTTGTATAAGCTCATTTATGGGAAGTCTCACTAGATCAAGAAAATATTGTTATTATAAACAGTCTATTGGGAACACACAAATAGGTTCTTTGTATAGAATGTTTTGTGGTAATACAATTTTTCTGAATATACTGGTACAAATATTTATTAAATATTTACTTTGTGCAGGGAGAATTCTGTGCTAAGCACTTTGGGGAATATAAAACTGATTAGGCATGAACTTGCACTCAAAGAACTTAAGCATTTGGTACACATTCTCTATGGTTATTTAATTGATTATTCATAAATAATCACTTATTTTTGAATAAACACAATCTGTAGATGGTAATTTACACTGTAGTCCCAAAATATTTTCCAAAATGGTTTCAAAAGCTCCAAATCATAGATATTAGTATCATAGCCATTAGTATTGACATTGCATATATCAGAACATGCCATGCTGTCAAAACAATTATAAATATGTAAAATATTGTAACATTAAATAGATGTAAAACAGAAAGACAAAAATAAGTCCTCATATAAGATCATCTAAACTAAGGGAATTTTACTCAACCAAAGGTTAATAGTACCCCACTGTTTTCTGTGTCTTTCTTTTCCTGTTATCAGTTCACTGAAATTCAGGATACTTTAGTGTTCATCCAGGACACAAGTCGCATTAGGTAGACAGTACTTGGAAAAACTGGGATTAGATATTGTAGGGATATAATCTTTTTGTTCCATACCATTGGTATAAAAGAGCCCATGATGGTTTTATTTTCTCATCTTACATATATATAATGTAACATTTTTAAAATGCATTTAACCACCATTTGTTGTTTTAAAAACAAACAAACAAAAAAACCACTTAAAAAGGCAGAAAGCCACCCCGGAAGCTATATGATAGTTGGGTGAAGTCATCGAGGAAACCCTGCACTTATTCCACAATACTCATGTCAGACTCTGATAAAGTAAGCTGAGGGCATAGGACTGAACTGAAAATTGTCATTGAAAGGTTCATGAGAGTAAAATTAATTCATAGGTAATTCTTTCCAACATTTGAAAAATATCTTATTCTAAAAAAATATACTTACACATCTTATTCATACTGCATCTTGAGGTTTTCATCACATTTTTTAATCTCTTTTCTTGATGTCCTAAGGTTCTTTAGACATTCATGGCTGATGATTACATTTGCATAAAGGAGCCTGTTGACTCTTGCACTGTAAAGGCAACAGTCAAATTTTGCCTCGTAAGCTTGTTATTGCCATATCTTGCTTTCCTCTTTCTGTTTCATAGTGTTATCTGTGGATCTATTTAATTGTGGAGGAATTACAGTGTCATCTTTAATTTTCTTTGATCATTTGAAATTTAATATTGTCTTCTTGGACTTCCACATTTAAGCTCATGAGGCAACAAATGACACCTTAATGATCGTTATTTTTTTCTTTTAGCATTCATAATAAATTTGGAGTATCTGTGTTTATATAGAAACTTCCATTTATCGGGGCTTTATGAGAAAAAAATGACTTCCAAATTTTTATTTTTCTCTTTCATGCTTTTATGTGCCACCCTATGAGAGAGGGTTGGAAAGAACCATAAATAAACTCCCTCACCATGTTCCTTAGCTATTTGTAACTGCTACCCAGAAAGAGAAAATATGGCAGGGTATATATATGGGGAGAGACTCCTTTGTAAAATATTGTATTGTACAGGCTTTCAAAGTATAACGACCTCTTCTACCATATCATTCATTTGACACTTAGCCGTCCTGTATAGTAAATAAATAATCTTTCCTAGTATATGTCCTGGCTTCTCAAATATCTTATAAACTCTTTGGGAACCTAGTATCATTCCTTGCACATTCTGTGTATGAAATTTATGTTTGATGAAATTTTTTTTTTTTTTTTTAAGATTTATTTATTTATTTATCCCCCCCCTGCTGCTTGTGCTCGCTGTGTCCATTCGCTGTGTGTCTTCTCCGTGTCTGCTCATCTTCTCCTCGCTGTGAGGTCCCGCTGCATCAGCCCCTCGCACCACGCGGGCCGGCCTGCCCTCACAAGGAGGCCCCAGGAAGCGAACCCGGGGCCTCACACATGGTAAACGGGGGCTCTATCGACTGAGCCACTCCTGCTTCCCGATGATGAAATTTTTAATATAATTCCACAAATAGAAATTTGAGGCACTGGAAGGTCACTGAGAAAGATCAGTAGCCACTCAAATAAGACAGTGTTCTTTTAGCTTAATACCATATGGCCTCTTTTGACAGCTCAATCTCAGAATAGAAATTGTATTTTATTTATGTATCTCTTATAAATGAATTCTATAGAGCTTGAGAAAGCCAGAAAAGTTCAAGGTTATGGGTTCATGTGGATCATGTTCTCTGTTAATTAGATTTCATTTTATCTTCAATTGAATGTTTCTTAGAGATTTCTGCTGATTGAAATCTTTTCAGTAAGAGATAAAATATACTATTTGGTTTATTTTACAAAACCCAGACTTCAGAGACTGACACCCACTCTTAATAGCACCTGTTTTCTGCCTCTGGGAAATATCTGTTTCCATGAATAATATCTGCTTGTGGTAAACAGTGGCTCTGCTGTCAGGGTGGGATGCCCAGGGCTGATTCATCTTTGCCGATTTAACATAATGTAAAGTGACTGACTCATCCCCTGTACTGCTGAGGAGGAAGTTCTCCCAGTTATTCCTCTTACCTCTAAAGGAATCAAGCCCTGGCCCCTTTGGGCTCCTGGTGGTCTCCACTTTGCCTGAATTATGAGCAGGTGATTTGTCTCATCTTTGCAGGACACAGAGCAAATTAACATGAAAATATCGCTTCTCAGAAAACAAGGCAGGCTTCAATGCCCTGTCGCTGCTGGTCATTAGCCATCTGCCACCGACACTCATACTCTGTTTATCACATTTGAAATTCAGAGCAGATGTTGCATAATAAGGTGATCCCCAAAACAAGGCAAGAAATTCGAAGAGCAAATACTCCACAATAATGTTAAAGAAACTGGAAGAAAATATTTTTTCAACCTAATATCTTCGTAGTTCAACGAGTTGAATAAACCTTTAAATAAAAACAACAGCACTTATCTCTCCTGGTGTTTAATGCAAACTACTTTTCATAGTAATATGAGATATTTTTAGAAGAAAGTACGTGTGTGAAAGATACCTGAGAGGACTGTTAAATAAAATTTCTTTTAATAAGCAAAGTGGAATGTTGTGATAACACTAACACTAATAGATGCCTCATAGGTCAGTCATGCCAGTGGTGACTTTACTGTAAGATGGGCCTCAACTTAAAGCAGTCTGACATAAAATAGTTCACTCCTACAGCACAGTTGGATCTCTCAGGTCTTGTAGCTCACCAACCTGGCTTCCCAGTCAGTTTATTTCCTCCTCAGTACTCAAGACTATTTTGCCATACAGTCTCTCTTCTTTCCTGCTACGCCACCACTCTTAGCATCCCTTAGCTCTGAATAGCTCTTCCCTTGCTTTCTCTTCAGTCCCTGGCTTTAGATACTACCGTCTTGATTCTTTCATCTTAGTTCTACTGCCCCCCTCACTGAGGTAACATTTTATTGAACAGATTATTGTAATGTTTTACCTAATTGATTTATGTACTTTCTAGACCCTTATGTCTTATTAAGTGTATCATTCCCAGTATATTAACTATTTGTTTAGAGTCATCTCTATTTTTTTTAAAACAGACATCAGAACTTTCTTCAAGAATGTAACCCTATATTATAATTTCGTTTTTCCTATGGAAAAGTCAGTTTCAAGTGTAGTCTTTTGATTCAAAAGAAATGTTTTCTCCATATAAACCCCACCTGCACATACACAGACTTTTTTTTTTTTTTTTAAGGAATATCAGACATATTGCTAAACAAAAGGTAAACAGCTAGTCTCACAGTAGACAGAGGGTTCAGTTTAAATCATAGTACTGCAACAATTGGCCATTGACTCAAATAGGAAAGATGTTTAGAAGGTTAGTGAGTCAACACTCATGTGTACTCCAAATTTAGGGGGAAATGTTGAGTGAATGCGCTAGAACAACCTTGATACCTTTTTCTCCTAAACTCTTAAGCCCAGATCTGAAACTTGGAGAGAAATGAAATCTTTAGTGCATTCACCATCTTTCACTCATTCACTAGTAATTTCCATTTGCTGACCCTCACCCCCATCAGAAACATACATGCTGTGCCTTCATTCCATATTGTCTTTAATTCCAAGTGAAAACTTTTAGTAACTTAATGAACTTCTTCTGGGAGAATGTTTTTAGGTAATCTAGAAACTGAAGACTCTCCCAGAAACAAATCCTTTTGCAATTTCCCAGCCCCTTATAGTAGATGAAAATATCATGGGGGAAAGAGGACAGAATTATGCAAATATATGATTATCTAAAAATATGTAATAATAAACTGACGGATTTGTTTAGTGTTTTTCTCACCTCAGTAGGATAAATGGTTTTTTAAAAAAGCTAATGTCTTTCTAAAAATACTGTAAGAACTATTCACTAAAATAAATATTGACTCATTAATAAGAGCAAATGACACTTTGATTAAGCAAATAGCACTAAGTTGGAATCTCTGTGGAAAATACATCCTCACCTTAGACGTTGAATCTGTTTTTAGAGCCCATTGAAAAGTTACAGGGCAGGGATAAATAAATAAAAAATAAAAAGTTAGACAGGGGAAGCGGATGTGGCTCAAGCAATTGAGCTCCTGCCTACCACACAGGAGGTCCCTGGTTCGGTTCCTGGTGCCTTCTAAAGAAAACAGCAAGCTGACGTGATGGGCAGGCACGGCGAGCTGATGGCAACAGAATGACGCAACAAGAGACACAAGAAGGAAAACTTAATGAGAGACACAACAAAGCAGGGAATGGAGGTGGCTCAGGCCATTGGGCACCTCCCTCCCACATTGGAGGTCCCAAGTTCAGTTCTAAAGAAACAAGGAAGGTGAAGAGACACAGCAAGTGCAAACAATGAGGGGGTAGAGAGAAATAAATAAATTAAATTAAATTTAAAAAAAAAAGTTACAGACAGTATTTACCAAGTCTGTATCACCATGGTGACAGATAGAGAAATATTCTGCATAAAAGAGGGATATTCCTTACCTACATTTAGTGTGTACCTAAGCTCCCTGGTTCTTCCTCTTGTAAATATTGGAATACCCAAGGCTTCATCCTCAACCTGCTTCTCTTCCCTGTCTCAATTCACTGACCAGGTGATTCGTTCAGTTCAGAGTTTTCAATTATTTTTTTATCCTGTATTGCCTTTCCATATCCTCTAGATATATATATTGTCAGCCAACCATTTAACATCTCCACATTGCCAAAACATCATCCAAGAATTCTTTCCTCCACTCAAGCCGTCCCCATCTGCTCTGTTGTGTTTAAACTCCAAGCTTAAGTGTCATCCTTGATTTCTTACTTTCCTTCACAATCTTCATCCAGTCCATCAGCACATGCTTTAAGTTTTGTCCCCAAAAGATACCACCAATCCAACTACTTCTCAGTATCTTCGTTGCTCAAACTCTAGTCTAACCCATGAAACCAGCTTCCTAACTCAACATGCTATTTCCACTCCTCCCCCTTTATAAACCATCCTCCATTCACCAACCAGAGGGACCTTATTAAAGCATTAATAAAATTGTGTTAACCTCCCCACACACACACTGAAACTTACTTTTAGTGGTTTCCTATAACCTGTAGAATAAAATCAAAAGTTGTGCATGATTTCATATTCCCCCTGCCGCCTGCCCAATTGATCTATTCTACTACTAGTTATGGTTTACATAACACCACATTACTTTACCCTCTTCATATTACTTACCTAAAAAAAATTTTTTTTTTAAGATTTATTTATTTATTTATTTATGCCCCCCTTGCTGCTTGTGTTTTACTGTGTCCATTCGCTGTGTGTTTCTTCCGTGTCTGCTTATCTCCCCCTTGCTGTGAGGTCCTGCTGCATCAGCCCACCGCGCCGCGCGGGCCGGCCTGCCCTCACAAGGAGGCCCTGGGAAGCGAACCCGGGGCCTCCCATATGGTAAACGGGAGCTCTATCCATTGAGCCACACCCGCTTCCCACTTACCTAAAATTAATCCATTCATCTTTTAATGTTCTTTACCTTTCCCAACTAGAATGTAAGAGCCTTGAAGGCAGGACTCTAGTTTATTGCAGTGTCCCCAGTGCCAGCATACTGCCTGGAACATGGAGGGACCCTCAGTAAACATGTGTTGGTAACCATACTAGATACGTAACTTATTAACCTGCTGATTAACTCTGAAATGTACAGGTGAGAAAATTCTACTTTTTCCAGGATAGATTGTTTCCTTACAATAGAAAAATAAGTTGAGGGAAGTCATATCTTGGCTGTTTGACATTCATTTCCTTGTGGCAGAAAGGCAGGTAGGCAAGGACACTTTGAGGTTATCTTTATTGTAACTGAGAATTTGCTTGGTTGCTTTGGTTTAGATGTAATTTCTACTAGAACTATAAAGCATTTTCTCCTTTAATGTAGCTTAAAGTATTGACTTAACTAAATTTCAGAAATTGTTCTCTTTCAGCATTGGACTCTGTTAAATATATTCTATACTAAGGATGGGGAAGCCAAGTCCAATAAAGAGACTGATTCATTCTTTGACTCTTAGACCCCAGTCTCACTCCTCAGGAGTATATATCTAAAAGATAATTTGACAGTTAAACATTTTACAAAATTTTTTAAAGTTTCCATATATCCACCATTGTATGCAAAAGTTCTACCCCGTGAGAATTTAACCCCAATGAGAATTTAACCCTTCAATCAAAAGGGTTAAATTTTTAAAATCTCATTTAAGCCACTATCCACTATCATTATCAAAATGATAATCATTTGGATTATCATTTTTATCCAGAAATTTAAGATACCTGGAGTTTAGAAGTTAAGAAAGCACCATTCTATTGGAACAGTTGCTAACAACTTGCAGTATTAGCATCACTGAGTTGTAAATTATCGAAAGGCATGTAGAGAGTGTATCCATCAATTATTTAAGAAAGTATCTTATTCCCTATGCTTAAACAAGGTGGAAGGGATTAATCAATCAGACAAACATTCCATTGCAGTTAAAAAAGTGATTATTGGCTCTAGTAAATTTTGTTGAATGAAAAGTACTTTAACAAACCGCTGTGTAATGAATGATGCCTTGCAAACTCCATGGAGGAAGGTATGAGAATCATATGTCTCCCACATATGGAATAATTGTGATTACTTTTACTCTGCTTTTCCTCATCACTTTCAAAGAGCAAAATTCTCCTAAAAGATTGACACTGATAGAAAATTTAATGAGGAAAGTTTGATCTGAATTTGGACTCATGTATCAAAATCAGGGACTTGATGCCAGGCATCTGGGCACTTTGACGCTTGAAATCTTAGGAAATAAAAGAGAATTCTTTTAAGATTAGAAATGCTGAGGCATAATTCTAATCTCTGAAGACCCTGGATACTACCATACAGTGGCTCACTGGATTTGGATGCCTGGAAAATAGACTAAACTCAAGAAAATTGGCAAAACTGAGTTACCATCTAATAAGAGGTTGCTGTAGGTTTAGGTAAACACTATGGCTGTGTTTCTCCAAGTGTGGTCATGAATCACCTGCAGTACCTCCACCCAGGGGTGCTTATTCAAAATGCACAGTTCTACCCTAATTGAAGTTTTTAATAAGTACCTGCTAATGATTCTCATAGACACGGAAGTTTAAAAAGTAGTGCCATACAGTTTTACTTATGACACAACCTGGAAATGAAAAATGGCTCTGAGATGACTCAGCCCTCTGGAATATTTGCTAGGACTATGTGTAGGTAACCCCAGCCAATCAGAAAGCTCTAACTTAAACCTAGTTGAAGTCAGGTCTGGCATTTTAACTAAAGTCATCTGTATGTATGCTACTTGTTTAAAAACACTGAAGTTTTATTCCTTAAGATGTTCTATTGGAAAATGCTTACTCATTAATAGGAGATTTGAATGAAAGAGAAGATGCTTAGAAATAGAAGAATTCCTAAATAGAAATTCTTAAGCCATCCAGAAATCTATCTTTTTTTTAGAAAGCGGTCATGGCACATCATGATTTGACTTTTGAAAAGTGCTTTCTGTTTCATATACACGTATGCTTTCATGGTTCTCCGTGGTCTTGACTTAATAAACAGTCACCAGACTTGCAAATGTAATTGGTCAGAATTCTTAACCCTGTTTTATAGGTGACGAGCCAAAACCATATGAAACTGAAGTGGTTCATATAGAATTTTCGCACTGATAGCAAAGTGGCCAAACATAGTATTCATGTACTCCTTTTCAGGCTCACATCTTAGAATACCGTCATGTGCAGAATTTAATTTTCTTCTAGTTGTGGTTCTAAGCCTTTATCAAATAAAAGCTAGCAGTTTTGTTGATTTTTCTATTTATCATTGTTCTCTGCTGTCCCTGGCCATACTTGTTAATTTTTCCTTTCTTGGACAAAACCAAAGAAATATTTATCATTCTACTCTGGTATAGTCACACCATTTTTCAGATTGAAAAGCTAAAATAGAACATTGCAGGGAATTGGGAAACACAGGGCATAGGAGGTTACACTATGAAGTAAGTCCAGGAACTGCAGCATCAAAAGTTGTCTACATAAAGCAATCAGATTGATCTGGAAACAGTTATCCTCAATTTAAGCTGTTCTATACATGTGGTTAGTATAGAATGAATACTTGAAGTGCTCCTTTTCAATATTTTAATTTCACTAATATATCACATTATAAAGTTCAAATCTGGAACTAAGAAGTTTACCGTCATGGATAACTGAAGACCTGAAATGTTTGTTGAGACAAAAAAAAGGGCCCTGCTTCCCTCTGCCCCTTCCCTCTAGGGCTGTATATTCCAGGTCAAGAGAATATGGTACAAGAAGAGGGAAGAAACAAGTTGGTGGTAAAAAAGGAGAGCTGATTGAATGGTTCCCAGGAAAAAGGAGAAATTTATATACCGTGAATAAATAAAAATAGTCTTTTGTAAAGTCTGTAACTATGCTGAGTATATCTGAACTATTACTTTGCTAACTCTTGTTCCCCCATTATGATTATTACTCTAATCATGGCCACGTATCTTGTAAACCTCAAGTCCTTTAATATTTCAACTGAGTATTAAAGATGGGTTGATTTGTATCTTGAGTTCAAAGCTATATTGACCCAAATAAATTACATGCAAGTACATAAATACTGGTTAAGTTTTGTCTTTAACATCTTCTGTTCTAAATGTTGCTACTATCCCAATAGCCCTTAATGTGCATCTTATCATTGCTGTGAGACCTTGATTAAAACAACAGCAGCAGCAAAAAAAAACATTTAGGAGCTTAGAAGAAAGTAAAATATAAATTACATTAGAATGAATTAAGAAAAGAGTTGCATTTTGGTCTCCTCCCAAGTGGGAGAGATTTATGAAAGCATCACACACCAAGAGAAAGGACTTCTTTGCTTTTCTGTTTCAACTCCACCATCACTTTCACCACCACAGTTTCACAGGACTTCTTACTTTATTTATCACCAAGTTCCATAATTAACATATGGTTCATGTTATTGATTTCTCAGGTTTCAAAGTAAAATAAATTGAGCTTTCTTCCACATTTAGAATATACAGGTTTTTTTTTTTTAAGGAACTCTAAACAAAGACACGCATTATTTGTAAGTTAGAGAGCAGCTGCCAGAAAACAGAAAATTAGGAATGGAGTCATGGGTGAAATAATGGAGATACTGTTCAGAGGTAACCCTTTGTACAGCAGGAAATTTTCCTTAGAAAAGAGACAGCTGAATTTGCTTGTAAATTTTGCTAGAAACAGGCCTGATTTAGTAACAGTTAGTGCTGGTTAGGAGGCTGAAGACACACTTTCAGCCTTGGATACCAAGCAAGTACCTTTGTTTATGGTTTTATATAAAATCTAAACACTTTATAGTTTCAAATGTGTTTGTATATGAGGGGAGCAATTATTCATTTTTAATAGACTTAATGTATAAGTAAATATTTATCAGATCTGAGAGTAGAGTAGGATTTTCTAAACATAAAAGCAGTAGAAGATATCACAAAGGAAAAGGTCCATAGACTAGTCTCTAAAAATTTAAAATTTAAAGTACTGTAAACTAAAAAGCAAATGTTGAAATAGTTGCAAAAAATACAAAGGTTTAATATCCTTAACATATAAAAAGCTTTATAAATGAATAAAAAAGAAAAATCTACCCAATTTAAATATGGATAAAGAACATGAACAGATAAAGTCACAAAAATACATGTACACGGAATGCCTGGTAGATATATGGAGGAAATGTTCAGCTTCATAAATCACAAATAGAGAGATGTGCCTTAAAAATCAGAATGTACCATAATAGTAGATGAATAGGTAAATTATGAAATTTCATCTAACAGAATTATATTTCCAAAAAATCATATTTTTGAAGAATAATTACCTAGAGAAAGAAGGTCATTGAGATTTTAAGTTGAGATCCAAACTCTGTGTGTGTGTGTGTGTGTGTGTGTGTGTGTGTGTGTGTGTTTATACCTTATATATAAGATATATATATTATATAATATCCCAGTTTTGGAATATGTTTCCAATACATGTGTTTAGAAACAAGAAGTATTAATGGCATATGTCTCTATATTATGGTATATGAGTATTATGAGATATTATGAGTTGATTATATTTGTCATCTAAAATGAGCTTGTACTACTATTACATTGCACCGTATGAAATTGCCAATAGTCGTCTATTTTTGTCCTACCATAATGGCAGTTTCAGATGATTTCAACTTGGTACTTTATAATCCATCAGAAGAGCATTTTAATGTACATTTTAATGGGGAAGCCTATCTGTTACAGAGAAATTGAAGTTCTTACATCTGACTCTCTCATTTATTTCCAGTATTATAGCCAAATATAAGAATTAACAGAATGGTATCACTTCTATTGCTAACAACACAATAGGCCAGATTTTGTAAAATAATGGATTGTATTCACTAAAAACACTCTGTACATGTTTATTATTGATGATGATGTTGATAAATGGCAGCTGTTAAGACTAGAAAAAAAATGATGCTATAGATTTTTTAGTAAGACTTACTGATACTATTAACACCTTTAATCTTAACATTTTGTCATTAAATAGTATAGTTGGGCTATTATGGAATTTCACTTGATTGTAAATAAAAGCAATTGCTGGTGAATATTAAACTTAAAATACTGTGTGTATATAGAATAAAGTTACAAGCCTGATTTTACTGCAATAGTAAGTATTGGAACAGGTTTCTTTAACAACCTCCAAGTTTTCAGTACTTTTTTACTTGAAATTAACTTTCAGTCTTTCATTGTAACAAACTCATAGCCAGTGACATTATATATTTGAGCAAAGGCTTTTTAGGATGTTTGTGTTATTCTGTGCCTGCTAAAAAAGGAAAGTGTTTTTTTTTTTTCTTCTTCAGACTGTAGATATCTGTACAGGGAGAGTGCTTGCAAATAGATATTAGGAATGCAAAATTGGTTTAATGAAGGAATGCCAATGTCTTTCCATTTTTCCTAAAGTAAAATCTTTAATTTGAGACTTGAAATGTTAACAGCACTCTTCATAACAGGTGCTTGCTCTTACAACAATATGTTTGTATATAAGTCTACTGTCCATTCAAAAACAACCTACATTTCTCCAAAATTAAAGAAGAAGAAAGCACTTCAAAAGTGATGCCAAACAAAGGGAACTTGGATGTATATTTATTATTTTTAAGCATTTTTTGCCTTCCTTTAAAGTCTGTCATCCCTTTTTATTGTGACCCTTTGAACATATGAAGATGAAAATAGACCAGGGTGGGTGATAATAGATGAAAACTTCTGAGGACACATCATTTACAAAACGATAAAAATCTGCAGCTTTGGTAGTCCTTTTGTTGGATTTGGAAAATTGGAATCACCAAACACATTACAAATAGTTTTTAATCCCAGACTGAATCATCTGTACAGGATCAAAAATCGCTGGCTTCCAGCTTAGCCCTGTGAGCACCTGCGCTATCAAGGCAGGTGCTATAAGGTGAAGACAGTGAGCCCTTGATGATAACCTAAAGCCTTGGATAGGAGAGTCCCATTTCACTGGGACAGAATCCACCAAGCTATCCTTTAGCAAAAATAACAAAGTCCTATCCTCTGGTGATTGATGCGCATGTTGCCAGGGAAATGGACTGGAAAATCATCACCTTGTCTTTTACTTGCCACAGGAAAGCCGTAACAGAGCATCTCTAGTCTTCTTGTTCTGATAAGAGGCCCAAAAAAACATCAAGAAGGCCTGTGAAACCTGGGAATGTGTTACGTCCAGCTGCTTGCTGGATTGCCTTTTTTTTTTCTTTTTTTTTTTTTTTTTCTTTTAAAGGAAGTACTGGGGAATGAACCTGGGACCTTATATATGGGAAGCAGGCGCTCAACCACTGAGCTACAGCCACGCCCCTGGAATGCCTTTTTTTAAAATGATTCATAGTTGCCTAATTCACAAAAATGCAGATGGATCGCTTTTTGACTATTGTAGTGTGGCATTTGAGCTGAGAGAAGGCTATTTTAATATTTACTCTTATTCCATAATTAGCCTAAAATATGAATTTCTGAAAAAGTATGTAATCATAATCCATATGGAGAATTCTTTTCCTCCTTTTAGCATTTTTTAATGGGAGATTTATATTGTGGAAAAACTTGGGATCTCAGAAATGTAAACTCCAGCTAAATTCATAAATGCGAGTAATATTTTAGCTGATGAGAAATGATTCAAGAAACACCATTCCATTCATACAGCTGTACCAGGTCTTCTAACCAGGCCACCAGTGACATGACCCTCCTGGAGATCTGGACAGCAGCTTTAACACACACACCCCACCCCCCATAGCAAATCTCTTGATGGAGCCATTGGTGGTAGGCTCCAAAGCTGTGGACACTGTGGACATCACGCTTGAAGCCAAGAGGTGCTCAGGATTTCACACGCATATGTCTTCAGTCACATTTATGAAATCGATTTTGAGAAATTTAAATTCAGTTCATTTAGTCTCCGTGTAAGAGGACATGTCTGAAGTTGAATGGGATTCCTGTTTATTAATGTATCCATATTGGCCTTGAGCTAAAAGGACCTTTCATTTAATCAGCATGTTCTCAGCACCCTCTGGATTGGAGTGTTAGGATTTTCATTAAAAATCACTGTATTATCAGCAGTGAACATTAAGAAGACCTAGTTTGCACTATTTAGTATATTTTGAAAATATGAGTTTAACTTTTCCTATGCATGCTTTTTCTCTCATTTTGCTTTTTGATATATGAAATATTTCTTCCACTTCCATGACTTCTTCATTTGTGTTTTTTCCAGACTTGCATTCCAGTTGAGTTAGAAAAATTTTAAACCTTTCCTGAATTCAATAGATCTCTTACAAATTATGTGTACAAAAATACAGCCCATCCACTAAAGTTATTCCCAGAGCCTATGTGGAGGTGGTCATCTATACTCTGCTTTATTCCCGCCCTGGTTTTGTTCTTCTTGCCAGAGTGAGTTGGAGAATTTTGTTAATTTCATTTGTTGGTGGCACCAAAAGATAGGTTGCCTGTTCCTGTAACTGTCTGTGGCCAAAGAACAACCATGAAGTCACCATTCTAATGTTGTCTTGTCAATGCCCCCCTCTGAAGTCGAAACATATTTCCTCTTTCTTGCAGTCAATGTGTTAACTTTTCTTGGTTTTTGCACTCTGTTCCCCCCACTTTTCCCCCCAAAATGAGAGGCCTGCCTCAGTTATACCAAATCTCACATGTTGTTCATTTGCTGAATTCCCTGGTTGTTGTGAAAATATTCCTCATTTTCTCAGAAACTGGCTTATGTCCCCTTATGTCCCCTTCACGTCAACTAGTACCCTTTAAAACTGGAAGCACACTTTAAAATTGGATGGAAGAAAAAGTGAATTAAATAAATTCTTGTTTTTATGAGAGTATCCACTAACTTCAGAGCATGAAAATTTTACTACATACCATGCCTAGCCGCAAAATTGAGGTGCCCCTTTGTTGTGCCTTCTTGAAATGCCCTTAGGGCTTCCCAAATTTGTTATAAAACTCTTACCAATGTAATTTTCCCATTACAGCTTTTCATCTTTTCTCCTGAAACTTGACTTTTGAATCTTACACAAGATCATGATTAGGTGACTTTCCTCCTGTGACTTTTAAAAAACTTATTTACATGTCTTTATTTGTTCTTTTGCACCGAAATCAGTAGGGCTCAATCTATAACAGAGCCACCATTCTAAGAAACCACTGGCCGAATTTGATTCCTGATTATATTGAGAGGAGAAAGTGATTCTGCCAAGGTTGGGGCAGATTTCCTCACCTTGCAAAATGTTGCAAGCAATTAATGGGCTTGATTGTTTTGTGTATGTGCTTATATGTGCGAGAAAGAGTGAAAGAGATACCGTGCATAGAATGTTTGAACTAGGCAGCACCATGGTAGTTAGCTAGAGGCAAGAGATACCTTCTTGGTTCCCAGACCTTCCTGGAGGCTGCCTGTTGGAAAAGCCTCCTTGGAGATGAATCTCGTGTGGCTTCCTTTTGCCTGAATGATCTTCCTATCCTTGCTTAGACCTTAGAATGCCTTGGAAAAGATATACTTCTTATACCCACAGCACTTCAGAGATTGGATTCATGCAATTTGCCACTCAGGAAAATAAACCAGCAAATGCCACCTCCTTGGTTTGAAGCGGTTTGTAAAGCATTTTCTTCCTGGTTTGTGCGTACCACATTGTTTCAGCTCCTCTCATCACTGACCAGCTGGCTTGTTGGTGAATAGAACTGTGGGCCTCTCGCCATGTTTCATGTGAGGTCTTGGCTGGGTGGCAAACAGGCAGCCTGTAGCCAGTGTCAGCAATTCAGGAGGAATTGGCACAGCAGTGTCCCCATTAATTTCTGCTTGTCACATACTGTCATGCAAGTTACACCAGAGAGGAAATGACCGTTAAAAAAAAAAGGTACCCTTGTGGCACTGGGTCCCCTCCAGACGTTCCCCGAGGTTAAACAAGTGGATACAATTAGCTGTACACAGCTGCAGGGAAAGGAAAGCCTAGACATGGGCCCCACAGCTATGTGTCTTTCCTGTTAGCAGGGAGTGTCAGCTATCAACATCTGCCATATTTTAACCCTTCAAAGGGACCGGTAAATTAAGGGGAGCTATTATCCCACACTCTGCTGATCATTATCTATCATAATGTGTTGGGAAATTACTGCAGTGTTGCCGCCTTGGTGGCAGGTTTTGTCCTTTGGGGGTCGATTTTATGTTTTTGCTGGCTGAGAAGAGTGGTGAGGGCGAAGAGGGTGAGGGAAAACTGGCCCTTTAATCGTTGGTAATTTACTGTCATGGGTCCTGGCAGGAAGGGGACTACAGCAGCAATAAACTCCTCTTCAGTTGAAACTGAAATAGTTAAAATTGGTGGGCTCCGGACGGCGTCCATTTCCAAAGAGGTCCATGTTGCCATCTGACTTTGTCAACCCGTCTTCACCAAGAGCTGTGGCAGCTTTAGAGAGTACAAACAACAAGCTTTAGGAAATGAGAGCCAGTTTTAGAGGAGAAAGGCAATCCGAGATGAGAAAAGAAACTCTAAAATAAATAGAGGCTTCCAAAAACTGTTGTTTTATTTTTTAAAGATGGAAATGATTAAACTGCTGTTATCCAAATAGAGTGCCTGACTAACCTTTGTAAGCACATACTGTGCTTTGGGGTGGATTTGGCTAGTGAAAATCCGACTGCCAGCCCAGAGGGGTGGACAAATGAGTCGGCCCCACATGAAATTGTTTGTTGAAACCTATTTGCTTAAACTAGCCATTAGAACCGTTTAGAGGGGGGAGAAAAAGAATGATTTCTTACTGTTTTAACTCCAGCAAGTACTAAGTTCATATATGTGTACTTGGAACTTTCTGTACTGAAGACCATTTTGCTTGGGGGCATGAGCATTTCTTGATCAGACAGTTCTGAAAACGATCAATAATGATGAGTATAGGAGAGATGAGCTGATATTCTTCTGTATGATAGAGCTAGGACTAAACATTGAAGGCAGTAATCTTACCTGGGTTTTACTGAGTTCTTAGTTAATGTTACTGAGGACAATTCTGGTGCCTTTTTTTTTTCTTACTGGTATCATTTAAAAGAACTATAAGTAAGGGCTGAAAGCAACCATTAGGTTAAACTGAATAAAAGTCAAACCATATCATATTATCTAGATTTCATCCCTTTCCAATATGGAAAATGATCACTAAGGAGAGCTTGGGAATAATGTCAGTGATGGATATTAGGGCTGTTCCAATCCAATGGCATCATTTTATAAATAAGAAAACAGCCTTTCAGGGAGGTTAGGGGCTTGTCGAAGATCTCACAGGGAAGCAGAGGCAGAACTCATGCCTCCTGGCTCCCCTCCCCAGTCTCTTCCATGAACTGACTCAGTGGATGCTACAGAGGAGTTAACAGCCAATCCCAGCTGCTAACAGAGGGGCACCCTTCCCCATTGACAGCAGGTAGTAGGAAGGAACCACAAATGTGGAGTAGAGGTGACTTTCTTCCATAGAGGTTATAGTCGATTTCTGCATGTTGTCAGGTTGTAAATTTGAAGCACCAATTTTAGTTGGTCTTATTAGAGAAAGAGATGTCAGTTTTAAAAGATGGTCTTCTTATCCAGTTTTAACTATTTCTCATAATTCATAGAAGTATTTCTTAAATTTTAATGTTAAAATAATATGTAGATTTGGAGAAATTTGTCTCTTCTGTTATTTATAATCTTTTAAATATTAAATCATAAAAGCAAATCTGTAAAGTATACATAAATTTGAGCCCACATGAATATATGTTAAATCCTTAATTATGAAACCTCTTCTTGTCTTGTAGATGAGGTTTGTGATTTTTCTGTTACCCATGTTACTGAGCTCTGATTTTAAGGGATAATCAGTAATTGACTTCTATTTGAACTTAGGTGAATATTGGTGTATATAGTTTAGTAAGTTAGTAAACACTACAATTTGGTATACAGAAATAGATTTATTCACCGTATACTAGATTCTTAGTTCAGTTAAATATGAAAACACAGAAACTAAAATAAATTATATTTACTCTTCGATTAGCATTTTTTTCACAGAATTGTTTCTTGGGTTTGATTTCAGGATCTGTCATTTAATGTCAGGCTTTATTTGAAGCACATACCTGAAGATTTTGTAGGCTCCAGAGGAATACCAGATGATTGGAAACAGGAATAGCAGGAAAAAATACCAATTTAGTGAACAGCTACAAGCCAATTAGACAAAAAAACCTTGGCTTGAACTTCATGCGAAGGCACCGAATCATTACTAACTCCTGTGGTATTCACAGTAATAACATCAATCATGATGAATTGCTTTAGTAGTCGTGTGTCCATAATATGTAATTCCATAAAAATCCTCTTGGTTTTGGCATTAATTAATAGGGACCATATTTTATAAAATGGCATATTTCATTGAAAACACTTGCATTTAAATATGTCTACTAGGAACTTGAAATTCTTTCCTAACATTCATTAAAATTATAATTGCTGAGTTCTCATGGGAAAAAGTAGTTCTCGTTTTAAGTCCTAAAGTTTCGACAGGATTTGGTATAGCATTTCATTTCTCTTCTAGTCCTAATTACTCACTGCATTTTTTTCCCCAGAACTTATCCCCTGTTTACCCCAGAGTTTTCACTCATGTAGATACAAGCCTAATGAATCAATAAGCATGACTATTTTCATGAACAGTTGAATAATTCAATGCTGTAATGCCATTGGAAGACATTGTCTAGTCTGTATGGAAAATTAATATATCTTATACTTTTACATCTTGATTGGATTTGTTTTTTTATTTAAAAAAAAAAAAAAGATTAAATTCTGAGGTAAACTTCTCAAAGCTAAGCCTTGGGCATTCACATGCAGTTGAGAACTAGTGCTGTCCTCATTTTACAGATGGAGGCAGCTGGCATAAATAGCTAATTAATGACTTGCCCAAGTTCACACATGTAAAGAGCCAGGAGCTAGATGTGTGACTTTCACAATCCATTTGACTGTTTTCATCTAAATCACCATACTAGAATTAAATATAATTTCTGTAACTTTGTCAGTGCTATTTAATGAGTAGTTCCTATTTACATAAATGTTTTAGCATTTCCATGCCCTCTGGGCCATTAAGATAATTTATTTTTTTATAATTTTAATTCTTATAGGCCTCTAAGTGTGCAAAATAAATTCAGAAACGAAATGAAGTTGCAAATTTAATTTTATTATTATTAAACCCTATAGTAACAATGATAAGATTTGGAAACAGATCTTTTCATTAGACTTGGCTGCTCATTACATACTGTCTTACTTAACATCTCTAAAATTATGTTCAGAATTAAGGAGAATATACTATTATTTCTGCAGATTTACTTTAAAATCATTCAGGAATATATATAGTGTGCTTTACAAAGATATGCAGTCTTGTTTCTTTATCATAACTGTCCTGTGAAAAGTTAACAAAACTGCCCATGTGATTATGATTTTAATGATATTTTCTCACAGCTTTGTAAATAGTCATCTGTTTGTAATTGCTGTTGACATGCTGCTGTCATTGAAAAAAGAGTCCAAATTAGGATAGTCTCTAGTTAATCTACTTAAATTCTCTTCTCTCAAATGAAAGGACCATGCTTAAAAAAAAAATTCTAGGAGAATGATCCCTACATGAACTTTAACTCAGTTGTGAATTAGAGCCCAACTTAGTTTAAGACACAAATTTACCCATTCACCACTTTTCTCCTTAAAATATCAGCAATAATCTCGCACCTCAAATAGGAGGTTCACCACCATCTTAAGACTTATTACAGCTTTTCCTGTGTGACTTGTTTTTTATTCTTTTAATTTATTTAAAACAAATGAAGATTGTGAGAGACCAATGAAAGTAGAATTTTAATGTTTTGAAGGAATTATTGTATTACATTGTTTCTCCAAGCAGCTCAGAAACTACTCCTGGAGTTTCTTTATTTGTGTGTCTTATAGATGTTAGGATCTGTATCTACTTCCTTTCCAAAAAATAGGAAGGCTTCCTAGGCTGTAAATTTTACTATTGATTTTTCTAATGACCCTCCAAATATAACATCTGTAGAAAACATATCTTTATGATTATTTGACTGGTAATCCACATTCTGCCTTAAAACCTAGAAATGGTTTTAATAAACTGTTATAAACTCTATCATTAAATCTTTTTTTTTTTTTAGCTTCATTTGTGGCAGGCAAATTTTTATATTCTGAGAGCTGGATTAAGTCAAAGTAGGGCTTATAAAATTCAATGAGAATACATTTGAAATTCACATTGCACATTTAACAGCAGATTTTCAAAGCTAGCATTCTAGAAAGTCCCATTTAAGTGGCACTAACATGTAGAATTAATATTCTGTGGCCCAAAGACAGACTTTCTGTCTTCCTTGCCATAATTTTATTGCTCACATTTGGGGGATAAGGCTTTCATGGATGGTTCATTACTTCTTTGCCAGAAAGAAGTAATAGTCAATTTAATCAAGCATTCATTAACTTGGTACATACTATGTTCAAGGTTTGGGGAAATAGTGACAGAGTCTTCTCTCAAGGAAGTTATATGCTGATGATCTTAATTACAAGGAACTAAGATTTCCTAGACATGGAGTGGGGTATCTTTTCAGTAGGGTGAATGGGATTTTCTTAGGTTTCGGGAAGTAATATTATAGACAGATTAGTATTACAAAAACGATGGTGTAGAAAACATATAGTAAGGTCTGGTGAGCGCTACCGGTTAAAGTCTACTTTATATAGACCGTGACAATCAGTAGCGTTCATTCAACAAATGTTTATTATGTCCCTTTTCTGTGTCCATCCCTGTTCCAGGTGGTTATGACAAAGTCCCTGCCATTATGGAGCTTACGTAGTAACAGGGAGACAGATACTGTACAACCAAGAAAACACCTATTTAATATAATTTCAAGTAGTGAGAAATTTATAGCAAGGTTTAAGGTGTTATTCTAGAAACCATG
Source organism: Cabassous unicinctus (assembly GCA_029593785.1). Lineage (NCBI taxonomy): Eukaryota > Metazoa > Chordata > Mammalia > Cingulata > Chlamyphoridae > Cabassous > Cabassous unicinctus. Next base: position 120,363 of record JAQZBX010000239.1, read on the forward strand.
GTCAGAGAAGACCTCTCAGAAGAGGGGATGCCCAAACAGAGGCCTGGATACTGTGGAAGCAGGTATGAATGAGTTTTGTGTGCTGGGAGATTAGCAACACACCTGTGTGGCTGGAGCATCTTGAGAGGAGGAAAGTTTTAGTAGACCAGTAGAGTAGAGGTGGGCAGAGCTAGACTGGGCAGAAGCTCAGCGGGCCACAGAAAGGTGGTTGGACTTTATTCTACTGAAAAATACTTGATGGATTTAGATTAAGGGTGTGAACTGACTTACCTTTTTAAAATATCATTCTGGGTGTAGTTTAGAGACCAGACTAAGCATGGGAGTACGACGAGAATAGCATCAAGAATCCAGTTAGGAGGTAAGCAGCCTGTGAGCAACCATGGGGCATGACAGATAGAGGTGTCTGACAATGGTGGTGAAGAGAATTGTAGTGATAATGGTAATGGTGATCTTAACAGTAGTAATAGTAGCATAATACTAATAGTAGCAGTAGTAATAAATAAGCAATATATTTTTTGGGTCTTTTGGTGTGCCACATCTTGTTTCAAAGGCTTCACATGTATTAACTTATCCTCACAACAGTTCTACATGGGAAGGGCTATTATTATCTCAATTTTTCAAATGAAGATACTGAGGTGCAGGGACTTTAAAATTACTTATACAAACTCAAACAATGATTTGACTCTGGATTTGAACCCAAACAATCTGTCTTCACAGCCCATACTCTTAGCAGGTACTTAGTGGATGTGAGACATTTAGAACATAGTTGAGCCTGTATCAGGGACTTGTTCATGGATTTGGTGTGCTGTGTGTGAAAAGGAGAAATTGGGGTGGACTCCTAGGCTTGACAGTGAGGACCAACAGGTGTCCTTTGGACATGGGAAGTTTGAGATGGCTGTTAACTATCCTAACGAATGTGTAGAGTAGGTAGTTGGAGCCCAAGCCATTCTTATGTGCGAATCTAGGGATATTATCTGTGGAGTCAGCAGTAGCATGTGGGGTTTATAAGACTATAGATTAGATGCAGTCACCTAGGAAGTTGGTGTAGCTAGAGAAGTGTCCCCCAACACTTAAAGTAGGAGAAGACCACACACACACACACACACACACACACAAATTAAAATGGAGGTATAGTATCCCAGAAGCCATGTAAGGAGAGTGCTTCAAGAAGGAGGGATTGATCAGCCATATCAGATGTCATTGGGAAATTGGATACAGTAAAAGCGGGAAGTAGAAGGCAAGGCAAGAATGATACCATGGGTAAGTTGTGCAGCACCCTGAAAACTAGGTTTAGAAGTTTAGACTTGATTGTGTAGACACTGGGAAATAGAGGCAGGCATTTACGTGGGTTACTAACATCATCATTATAGTGTTTTGAACCAGTGAATGTGGTGGCAGTGTGCTTAAAGATTACAACAGGAGATCAGTCAAAGAGACTTGTCCAGTGTTTGGGAATGAGGTAATCAGGGTGTCTACCAAAGGGATGGCCGTGGTGATAAAATGGAAAAAAAAAAAGTGAGGAATTGTAAAGAAATACTTGACAGGACTTGGTTACTCATCATCGGGACTAAAGGAGAAGCAGAAATAGGAAAGTAAAGAGGAATTGCCTGTTTAGGAAGAAGGTGATTAGTGTGGTCTTGTTGAATTTGACCTGGAATCGTAAATTATATCTGACAGCACTCAGTAACTTATGGCTGCAACTGCTGAGCCCTTATAAACAAAAGAAATTGGACACAGGAAGAGAAGCCACAAAAGAAGCAAGAAACTAGATGTCAGCGGAATCCAGAAGAGATAGGAGAAGATGCTGCTTTGTGCATTGCCATGTAACAGAAAAGCCAAGGAGCCCCAGAGATTGCTGGTCAGCCAAGAGATACCAACCTTGAGAGGAAGCAAGCCTTCTAGCCTCTGAAACCATAAGCCAGTAAATTCCTGTTGTTAAGCCAACCCATTGTATGGTATTTGTTTTATCAGCCAAGAAACTAAAACAATGGTCAAAAAGAACTTCAACTCTATATCTATTTTATAAATTTTATATTTCTATAAAATTGTATTCATGTGACAAAAAATTTAACTGTATATGAAGAAAAATGTAGTAATCACTAGGAGTAGTTAGCTTATTTTAAATGTCATTAGGAAATTGTCCTAAAATCTAGTCTCATTTTCACGTCAGATAGCATTGCTAACTTCAGAGAATATTATAGATATTTAAGATTTTTATTGAAAAAGACTCTTTAATTTAGGATCTCTAGCATTTAGTACAATGCTCAGCGTATCATTTTGCTCTTCATTCAGTAAATGTTTGTGGGATGGCTGACTGGATAAATAAATTGTAGTATGAAGCACATTTTCATCCCAAAGTGAAAAAACAACAGCCTTCTTACCTATACAGGCTCTTGAAAACAGTGGACCCATTCTTATAAGGGTTTCATGGGTAATTATTTTCCAACTAGAATACTCTACCTCAGCATTATCTAACTTAATATTTATAACAATCTTGTGAGGATAAATATTATTTTATTAAAGAAGGAACTGGACTTTAAAGAGGTTAAGTACCATATTTCATCCACTCTAAGGTGCCCATTTTTTCACAGGTTCAGGGTATATTTTACAGTCATTAGAAGCCAAACACCAGTTATGATTGAGTTGATTTGTATGCATACGTGTTTAAGAACTTACAGAATTAGTCAATGCCTTGGATGAAAATCCTAGAGATAATAGTAGAGCACTATTGCTCAACCATCAATGCTTTTGGTAGTAAAGAGGACAAAACTGTGTGTAAAAACACAGGCATCAATAACCTTGAATGGAAAAGTGTAGTGAAAGAGAAGGACTAATAGTGAATCGTAAAAGAGATGCGTCTTAGTTTGCTAGGTCTGCTATAACAAAGCACCACAAACTGTGTGACTTAAAACAACAGAAATTTATTTTCTCACAGTTCTGGAGGCTAGAAGTCTGAAATCAAGGTGCCAGCAGGGCTATGCTCCCTCTGGAACTTGTTGAGGACAATCCTTCCTTGCCTCTTCCTAGGCTCTGGTGGTTTGCCAGCAATCCTTGGCATTCATTGGTTTGCAGCACTTCAGTCTCTGCCTCCATCATCGCGTGGCTGTATTCTCTTCTGTCTGTCTCTTCCCTTCTTATAAAGACAGCAGTCATATTGGATTAGGGACCAACCATACTTCTGTATGACTTCATCTTAATTTAATTCCATCTGCAATGACCCTATTTCCAAATGAGATCATATTCTGAGGTGTTGGGGATTAGGACTTCAACATATCAGCTTGGGGGCACAATTCAACTGATAACTGATGGTGTCTTAGAGTCAGTGAAGTGCACAGATGTACCTGAGTCACCGGCAGGAAAGGTAGGTAGAGTTAGAACTCCAAAGCTTGTATCCTAGGTCACTGCAGTGTATTGTAGGATGAAAGGAAGAGGACTGGTGCACTTTTCATCCTTACTTATAATTCACTTTCAATTTTTTGTGTTTCAAGATAATGAGACTTGGGGAGTTGGCAATGATAAATTAAAAAAAAATACTGAACATTATATAAAATGTCTTTAACATTATTAGGAAAAACTTTCATTCTTTGAAATGCCAGACAAATAATAATACATGCAATGCGTTCACATAGCAATTTATACTTTTCAAAGCACTTACATACTTGTATATTACCTGATTATTACAATAGTATACAAGAAAAACATGTGGCATCTTCCATTTACCAGTGAGGAAACTGATATAGGTGGGAATTAGGTCAAGTGATCATCTATATCAGAATAACAGGGCTCAAACAAATACCAAAATCTTTCTGCTGGCCCGTAAGGCCTCACATGATGTGCCTGTGAGGGAGGCCCTGAATGGCATGCCTGTATTGGAATCAAAATACAGAACATTTCCAAAGGCTTCTTCATGCCCTTTCCCAGTCCACACCACTCATCACCCACCCCCATGATAATCGCTATACTGACTCATATCATCAATTAGTTTTGCCTGTTATTGAATTTCATATAAAAGTATGTACTTTTTTGTATCTGGTTTCTTTCACTCATCCTATCTGTGAGATGAATTGTGCTGCTTGATATACAAGTAGTTCTGTGAAAAAGTTTCCCAGGTGGTTTAACCCATTTTGTGTTTCATCATCAATGTATGAGTACCAATTATACCACCTCTCTGTCAAAATTTGGTGTTGTCAACTTAAGCCATTGTAGTTATATCCAATTATGGTTTTAATTTTCATTTCCCTAATGAGTAATAAGGTTGAGGGCTTTTCCATAAGGTACTGGATATTTGGATTCCTCTTTTGTGAAGTGCCTGTTCAAATCTTTCACCCATTTTTAAGAATTGGGTTGTGTGTATTTTTGTAGGAGTTTTTATATGGTATAGATATGAATCCTTTGTCAGATACATGCAGTACAAAAATCTCTCAATACATAGAGATTTGCATGGAATTTTTCCCTCTCATCACCCCAATAAAGTATCAGACTGATTATTTTATCATCACTTGGACCTCTTAATCTGAGGTACAAAAAGACTTATAGAGGCAAAACATTTTCCTAATGTCTTTCTATTCAGTTTTGGCAATTAATGATATAGTACCCAAATATCTTAAACTGGTATCTTTTAAGTTTCCAGTAAAACATTTTTAACTACAAACTAAATGTATGTGACAGATAGTGAAGACTCATATTTAGGCTTTTAAATGTTTAAAAGCTTTCAATTTCCAGTGTTCATTTTGTCTGCCAAAAAAAAAAACCAATAATACAACTCCAGAAGAGGGAAAAAAAAAAAAAAAAGAACTTATAAACGTTAAGGAAGAAAAACAAATCTTTTAGCTTATCCTTTTTGCTGCTTTGTGAATGATAGATTCCAATTGCATTTGCCTATGTGTGTGTTGGGGTTGAGGGGCAGGTTGTACATACCATATTCCTCTTAGATGTCCCACAAAATAAAAGCATTATATATTCAAGTATAAACTATTAGAGACATACAAGTCAGAAGTGACTAGCCTAGTACCTCTTGGCAATCCCACAAGTGTCATGTCTTAACAGAGATGAGATGACCCCAAAATCTTTGCTTAAAGGTTGCCTGCATAGAGCCGAAGAGACAAGATAAAAAGTTTCAGAAACCGTTTTTGAATGGCTATGCTGATTCCAACAAACTAGAGGAAGGATCAGAGATTGGAAGTATTCAAGGAAAGATTCAATACAATCTTTGTTGTAATGGGTGTTCCCTAGGGTTTTGCATCGATCATTTTGCCTATAAACTTTTAAGCTTTTTACTTTCACCCTAAAGAAAGTTCAGACTTTTTCTGAGGAGAGTTTATTGATTTAGCTTCCATTCTGAAATATTTTATTAAACCAAATAAGAGTGAAAAACAGCCCAATATTTGTTTGTATAATTACCTCCTCTATAAAATGGATTATTATATTGTCATTAGAACCACCTCTAGCTTTTACTTTTCCAATAATGTTATACTTTAAATATTAAAAGTATAAAATTTGTTGAGTACCTATTCTGTCCTACTGTCCTAGGATCTATGTCAGGAGGAGTGGAAGTTTAGAAGAAAAAAAAAAGACACATTTAATAAGTTGTACTTACTTTGTTTAAGTAGCTGTAATCTGTTGAGGACATAAAACAGCACTGTAATTCCAATTTAGGAAATATGTCATTTCTTAAAAACACTCTGAAACTTTCTACCTCTGTGGAGTACTTTTTAAAATGGTCTTCATAGGATTTTTCTTATTTTATGAAATTGGAGACTTCTTGAATTTTATGTTTTCAAAAGATTGCTGATTGCTAAAATGGAATTCTGTATTTTTTAACTGGGAAATTCAGAAAAACATAAAGATTTTAAAAATCACCTACAGTTCTACCACTTTAAAGC
>JAQZBX010000240.1:0-118906 GCA_029593785.1 Cabassous unicinctus
TTTAATGATCAAATGCAGCATCCCTCTTCCAGAGACCACATATGTGCTGTTCAATGTTTTGTGATAAATTCCAGGGACAGCAGCAACACTGCTTCTGAATCCACTATATCTCTGAATCTCAGGCTACGCTCCACTATAATCACTCAGTGTTCCCACTGTACTTTCTTGAAAGTGGACCTCTTTGTCTTTGAGATTTGGTAGCAAATGGGACCTAGTTCTCTCTCCAGTACATCAAATTGATAAGTGGGTGAACCTATCCCATCTAATACTTGCCAAAAATATTACAGCTCCAGATCCTAACCAGCTGAAACAACTTTGTGCTTGCCTTACCGTCATTCTTAAAGAGAGGTCCTAGAGCTGCAACATCAACATCACCTGCCAACTTGTTAGAAAAACAAGTTATGGGGTGCCATTACAGAACTGCTGAGTCGGAAACTCTGGGATTGGAGCCCTGCAAGTTATGTTGGAAGTTTTCCAGGTGATTGTGATACATGCTCAAATTTGAGAACCACTGTCTTGGGGTCTGTTGTGATGTCCTCATCATCACTACCACCTCCAATCTTTTACAGTCTTTGGATGGGCTCATGAAGGGTATGGGTCATCTTGCTATATTTACCCAGTAAAATTTATTGAGCATCTAAGTTGGGCAAGGAACACTGCCAGTCACTGAAGGAGATATAAAGGTGAATCTATGAACCCAGAAAAATACACAAACACAAAATATATTGCAAACAAGTGTGAGCTTCCAGGTGATAGAAAGTAAATATGTGGTTTAAAGAAACAAGAAAACAACAACAACGAAGAATGGATATAGATTTATGAAAGTTCATTGGAACGAGAGATTGCCTTCAGATGTTGGAGGGTTGGAGGGGGTCAGGAAGATAAATTTATAATTATTGATTAACTATTGTATTCAAGGAACTGGGCTAGGTACTTTTAATTTGTAAAGGAATACCAAGAACACTAGCCTGCGTAAAAGGTGGAATTATCTTCTGTAATTCTCCATACACTGAGCTAAAATATGTGACAGAGATCAGGGTCTTTTCTGATGATATTCTGGTTTTGTTGGCTCTTGAATAGTTCTCATAACAAGTTCACATGTGAATGATAATTTCTGTAGCTCTTTATAAAGTTAACAATAACAAAATAAAGCATATCTTCTTTGGTAGGTATAGTTGGAAGCATAGACAAGAAGCAAGAAGCACCACAGAGAAATGGCAAATAAGTAACTACAATAGTTAAGACCCGAAATGATACCTTACCTACTTTATGGATTTATCTAGAATTAATTTTTATATTCTAAGCAGATATAAAGAAAAGGCTAGCTAGGTATTTGTTTCTATCACTCTCTACTTCAACTCATGCCTGTCCCTAAATTTTCTTATTCAAAAGCCAAGTAAACTAATTACTTTTAGAAGGGTAAATATATGTACCAATGTAGTTTTTAGGACTCAGGTCTGGTTCAAATCTCAGCTCAACCACTCACTATCTGAATGATCCTAGGCAAGCTGCTTACTGTTTACAGTTCCTGGAAATATTAAAATGAGGTTAATGAGATCTCTCTTATTGAGCTGCTGTGAGTCTGTCATAAATTCATGAATACAAGGAACATGACAGAGTATTTGGCATATAATAAGCATTCAGTAAATATTAGGTGTAATTTATTTTAAACATCAAGATAGCCTCCTGCATTTCTCTTTCTGCATGGTCTGTATTTGTTCTTAGAGATTGAAATGTCTTCTATTTTCTCCCTTGTTATTGCCAGATATGAAGAATGTAAATATATGACATTGCTCAGTAGATTTGGCAGTCTTTTCATATTTACTTGTTCTGTTAGATGCAAATCAAATTTAGGGATATCTCGCTAAGTATACAATTTGTTATCTGAGTAAGTCTGTGCCAGTAGACCAGGCCTGTGTAAGGTGCTTCTGTTATAGCTGTGTGGATTATGGATGATTTACTTAAATTACCTTTGTATCTACATTTGTTTGATATTGTTGTTGTTGATAGAATTTTCCTGGTTATGCATATATCAATTTGGATCCCTTTGTGAACCTTGAATCAGCATAACATGATTGCTAATCCTAAGAGTTTATTGAGGTGGTCAAGATTATAATATGAATATTTCAGAAGAAGACAAATGAATGGTTGAAATACAAATATAATGTAACTTTAAGACATAAAGGACTGTAAAAGATATAATAGTATATCTGAATTAATATTCTTTGATATAGAGACTGAAAATGAGCTCTTATCCATTGATGATATAATAAAAAGTGGATTTGCAGTGCAACATAAAAACAGTATAGACTGAATTCCCTGATGGCTTATAGAAATAGCTTAGTAAATAGGATGAATTGTATGGAAAATGTTATAATAAGTGGGACAGTTAAGTTAGAGTCCATTTCTACTTCACCCCAAAGTTCCTGAATGCATGACACATCACGCAACATCATATACTAAGAAAGAGAGGCTATCAAGTGAAGATCTTTGAAAAATGGAATAAACTCATCATTCTGAGCCTTCTTTTGTGTAAAAAAAATGAATGCCCATTGTTTGGAGAATTTGCTTATGTTAATTATAATTACAAATTGTGGATATAAAATATGCAAGTTTTATTAAACCATCCTATTAGCTGCATAGCAGTCTAGTTTGAACAGTTCCTTAATAGGGCCTAAGAAAACTCAGGTGCAATCCTTACTAGAAAAGGGAGATGACTCGACACTTCTTAATCAAATATCTTAAATAGCTCCCCATTTAATGCAGAATAAACAATGAAACCCAAGCACTTTCATTTCGCATTCTAATTCTTTCACACTTAAGCTATCATTTATTTATTCATTCAATAAAAATTTACTACACACCTACTCTGTGCAATCACTGGGATGTGGTAATGATTTAAAAAATACAAAAATCTATGCCTTCCAGGAAATTATTTTGCAGTCACCTCTCTTTTTTCCCCAATAGATTGCCAGGTCCCTGGGGGCAATAAGTGAATTTAATTCTTTGTGTCCATCTACAAATTCTAACATAATATTACATACAAAATGGATTCTCAATAGTTTTTTTTTTAAATAAATGTACAAACAGATTTTATAGAACTATAGCATCCTGTAGCTAGAAAGAGCCTCATAGTCCTTGACCCATTATCTCATTGCACTATGGTTCCACCATAAAATAACTTTGTGAAATATTGCATAAGATATATCTTCTCTTGGAGATTCACAGTAAACATTAATATAGTAAAGGTCCTTAGAATTCTTATTATTAAAAAATAGCATTTCCCAAACTCATTTGATCATAGAACCATTTTGTGAGATTACACTTATTAGATCCTTGGAGCATGTTTTAGTGAATATTCATGTGAAGGGTTTACATTTAATTCTAAGATAAATGCTTCCTGTTAAATAGTCAATACAGTTTTAAAAGTAACACTTTGTTAAATCCCTTAGTAAATCTGAAGACCTTAAAATGACAGATGGACTAAATAGCATTCATTTCTTTCTTGCTCATATTACTGATATTCTACTTAAGACCATGCAAGGAAGTAGTCATGTGGTGATCTCACAGCTCCAACTTTTTTTCATTTGTTCCTTGCTTCCAGTTTGATCACCTCCCTCTTGAACATTCTTTTTTTTTTTAATGTAGGAAGAACTCAGTCTTCCCCTTACAGACCCATATTATGTGGTATTTCATCACCTCCCCAGTGCAACCTTTAATGTATGATGGATCAAGTGCTTGTAAAGTGAAACAGATTTAACACTTCTCAGATTACAAATGCAGGGCTATAAATGTAAAACAGCCGAGTATGTAGAAACTTTATGTCATAATTAGGAATACAGAGCAGAGTCTTTGTAAACCTGTTCTCAACCTACAATTCCTTCAAAGCAGTAATTGGAGTCAGGCATAGCAGAGTATTTTTCCTAGCCAAATAATTATCTAAAATACACCTGCACTGTTAAAAGATGGCATCCCTAAATAGCCTATTTTCTTCTCCCTCTCTGTTTGGTATACCAGATGTTTGGTTTTTTAATTTCTTAAAGAGTGCACTGAGTTCCTATATATTGTTTTCATAAAAATCGATAACTTTTAAAAATGAAGCACTTTTTAAAAATGGCAGTGGGCCATAGATATATACCGACATGTGTTGTAACTCAGAATGTTTGTTTCTGGGCTACATTTTTACGATTTATTTTTAAAGAACTCAATAGACACAGTTTTTGATTTTCCTTCGCACTTCAAAGGAAAGGTGGGTTAGTCCTGTTCTTTTAATTTTGTGAGAAATGGAATACATTGGAAGTTGAATAACTTGACTTTGGTCAATGAAAAAACTGAAATGAGGGCTCCAAAATCTCTTATCTTTTACTTTGTCCATTTCACCCTGCTTTAAACAGTACAATTCTCAACTCAATATATCCTCCCATTTCCTACCCTCACCACTCTATTACATCTGAATGCATAATTACTTTAATTATGCTGTGCTTACTTTACTCAATGCAATATTTTTTTCAACTAAAAAACTTCTCATATGAAAAGATTTCATTGTTACTGTTTCAACAGTTCCCCTCACCCAAAATTACTGCTCCATCCTCCAGGAATAATATGGATCTTTTAGGGAGTTAGGTTTGTTTGGGCTCCATGTACTTCTCTCATGAGAAGAAAGAAAGAAAGCGATAAAGAGATGAAAGAGAAAGAAAGGAAGGAAGGAAGGAAGGAAGAAAGGAAGGAAGGAAGGAAGGAAGGAAGGAAGGAAGGAAAGGAGGGAGGGAGGGAGGGAGAAAGTGAGAGACAGAGAGAAAGAAAGAAAGAAAGAGAGAGAGAGAAAGAGAGAGAGAGAGAGAGAAGGAGAGAAGGAGAGAGAGAGAAGGAGAGAGAGAGGTAAAGAGGAAGAACAAATGAATAAATATTACTTATCATGAAAAGCCTAGAAGGGACCACCTCAGCTATAAAATCAAAGACTAAAACCTGTGCATGCGGAGGAACGATGATCTTTTATATGTAAATATTATGAGTTGATGTGTGCTCCTCAAGCTAAACACCAATGTTGGAGTGAACCAGAATCTTCTGTACAACTGTACACGTGCAAGTTTCCACCTCCAATTCTTGCCCCAAGACCTCAAATACTAATGCAACACTTCTAGTTCAAATTTTACCCTTAGAGGCTCAGTATCACTGCCCTAGCACCATGTAAACTTAGTAGATATAACCAGAAGAACATATCTCTTTTTCATCTTATCTTCCATGGTATTTCATCTTTATTTTACCTGGGGCTTTTATCTCAGATTAGAGGTATTAACTTATAACTTGCCTCTTATAGAAAACATTCCATAAGAACAAAGTACAAATATCATAAGAAATTCTTTGACTCTCCTCAACATGTAATTTTCATATAGTTGAAGTTTAATATTTAATTGTTAAAAAGCAAGGATGTCCACTTTCACCATTTTACCATTTTTCTCTAATATTTAAAGGTACTAGTGAATGCATTTAGATAAGGAAAAGAAATGATGTATACAAATGGAAATATGGATGCAAAACTATCATTAATATTATTATTTTATTATTTTGAAGATAATTTTATCTACTTAGAGAACCCAACAGAGGAAACAGAGAAACGAAAAGGTAGAACAAGCTAATAAAAGTTAATTTGAAAACTCAAATCCTTCCTACTAAAAAAAATGGTTGGAAATGATGGAAGTAAAGGTTCAGTTTATAACAACAAAAAATATATAAAATGCCTTCTTGTAAATTCAACAAAGATATGCAATTACTTGATGAAGATTTTATAATTTTACTGAAAAACATTAAAAATATTTAAATAAGTAGTAATGATTCTCATGTTAGGAAGTAAGGCTAAACTATAAAGATATTCATTTCCACTAATTTAATCTACACATGTTATTAAAAAGTCAATAAAAACAGCAAAATAGCAAATTTATCTTGGTACTAGTTTAGCTAATTCTAAAATAGGTATAAAGATGAATATATAGACTTACCTGAGATATATTGGTTGAAAAAGATATAATAAGTTATAGCAGTTTAAAATTTGTTATACTTAGCTGACTCTTCCACTAAAACATGAGGTAGTAGTACATATCTTCTTTGTTGACAGACATACCTAGCAAGGGATCTGGCACAAAAGTTGACTCTTAACTTAACAAATATTAATTGAATGAGTGAATGAATAAATGAATGATACAAAATCCAGAACCTATTTAAAAAAAAAAAGATTTAAAGTTTGAATACTTAATTTAAAAAATTGCACTGTGGAAAACATAAATATAATAAAAATAGAGAGTATACTGGGTAAAATAGTTGTTAAAAAACTAAAACCTCCTTCATATCAATAAAAGATCTCCACATCAGTTAAATCACAAGGAAAGCAATGGGCAAAAGACAAGGGTAGTTCAGAGAATTGGAAGTACAGATTGTTTAAAAAGATATTCAACTTCATGCTTAATTATTGAAACGTATACCAAAATTATTAAGAGATATACATTTTATTCCATCAGATTGATAATGAGCAAAAAGTCTGGTGACAAAGTGTTGTCAAGGACATGTAGAAACAAACACTGGTGAACATTCCTGATGAGACTGTTAATTGGTACCGTTTCAAATGAGGGCATAAAAACAAGGTGCAAAACACTGGTAATTTTCAAGGAAAAAAGATACATATATATCACATATGCTTGCATACATAAAATATCCTTCCAACATACAAAAGAAACAGGCAACTAAATTTTTGGGGGAAAGGAAAATTGGGTAGTTGTTGGATATAGACAGGACTGAGACTTTCTTTTTACTGTATCTAATCTTTAGTATTTGTTAAACATTTTACCAAAATTTTTAATTTTAAATAAATAATTTTTAAAATAATGAATACAAATTTATTTCTAGACTTGCAAGTTAAACCACTATTCACCAGGCTATCTACATATTTTAATATCAAAAGACTATGAGGAAACCAAAGACATGGCCATAATAAAGTAATGTCTAGAGCCTCATGGATCTTATTTTACTTTTCTTGAATATTAAGTTGGAATTAATAGATTCAGAGAAGGAAAGCACATCCAAAGGTCAGCAAACATTGCCTTCTAGCTAAAAATTAAAAATTATTAAAGATTTTCTAAAAGCCTGTGAGTGGATATTTTAGGCTCAGACCACATGTTCTTTCCTTGCCATCTTCTTAGAGAATGATGAAAAAATACTTTGTCAAATCAAATCTATGTACTCTTAGTAGTTGTGTTTTTTTTTTTTTTTCATATAAATGAAATATTATAAATAAAATGGGTAGGGGAGCAGATGTAGCTTAAGTGGTTTAGTGCCTGTTTCCCATGTACAAGTTCCTGGGTTCATTACCTCATACCTCCTAAAAACAAAACAAAGAAAAAACCAACTCCTAGAAGCTGGTGTAGTTCAGTGGTTGAGCGCTGGCTTTCCACATATGACATCCCCATTTCAATCCCCGGCCCTGATATCTCAAAAAGAATAAATAAGTAAAAATTAAAAATAATAATTCAAAAAATGGGTAAAGATAAAAGTCTGCCAGACTATTCTGATTTAAAATAGCTAGGAGAAATCTTCACACTTGAGGCTTAGAAAAATTATGAACATCAAGGAACAAACTTATATTTAAGTTGAAATTGAGCTCTACTGAAAAGCTGGACTTTCCTTTTGATCACAGGGCATTTTTATTTTCTCTTCATGGCCTGATGAAATCTTGTCTGTTGCTAAAGTGTCTTTCCTGTTATCATGCAAATAAACTACTTTATAATGAATGCAAATGGACCTGAAAGAAAATACATTCAAACATTTTCTGACTCCTAAATATAAATACTTATGTGAAGACCCAAGTGCCATGTATCTCAAAGTTAAAAGAGGGTTTTGTGATTTATAAGAATACATGCTTTCTCCTGATTACTCATTATTTCAGCCTCTACTTGACCTTTATAATCCATAATTAAAAATGGAACTTAGTGGAATCACTGACTCTTAGAACTGAATGGGAACTTGTGGTCTAAAAGATTTCATTAAAAAGTTCTTTTTAATAAGGGAAACGATTGCCTGTTCTTGTACTTCAAGTAAATGTTCACTACTCTAACAAACATAATCTTCCACTGCTCAGCATTTGCATATCAGTATATGTATGTGTGTGTGTGTATAGAGAGAGGAAGGGCTAATATACTATTTGTAACCTTAGTTTTTTATAATATTCTTTCTCTAGTATTTTTATCATATTCTTTCTCTAATCATATTTATGCCACTAATTCACTGATTTTTTGTTATCAAAAATCTTTCCACTTATCCCAAACCTTAAAATAAAACGATTCTCTCCTTCCTTTGAGATTTTTACTGTGATATTGTTCAACTATAATTATGTCATGTCATGGTATGCCATATCATCTTAGGCTCTATGATACCAAACTGGGCCTTGGCTGATGAGTTGAATTATTTCCCTTGTTCAATTAGTTTGAAATTTTCTAATCCAAGATTAGTTAATTAATCCTTTCAGACTTTCATTCCAATCATAACTTCACTCTAGGAATCAAGATATCACATAATCATAAAGAGACCACTAAAAAATGTGAAATGTACACAGTTAAATTTTCATCCATAAACTAATTTTTGTAAGCCCAAACTTTAAAAATTTGTTTATGAATTTTGACATTCTAAATGAATATATTCAATAGTATTTTAATTATTAAATTCATTTTGTGATTAAGTAAGATTTGTCCCTACTCCTTAGTAGATTCCTTAATTCATTGATTATTTATTTTTTTATCATTGGCCTTTCAAAGAATTGTAGTCCATGATGACCAGAAAAGGCTGTATAATAAGACATGCTTTAAATGAGCAAGTGTTTTGGATTTATTTAAATAATTCAAACAACTTCATGCACTTAATTTGAATCGCTTTTTAATAATTTTCATGATAAGAAAATCTGTTGTTTACTATATCCTGCATATTAAGGACAATTTTAAACTTGTCTGAACAATTAGTATGCCATATTTCTACATGTCTTGAATTTCATTTAGCTAGTCTTTGAAATGTGTTTTTAAATATTATTATTTTTTCTTCTCATAATTTTCCCTACTAGGGTTAAAAATGCCTCAATAAAAAAAAAATCCTTTGAATTGGCTAGAACAATGAATAGGAAAAATTTTCTCCCACTGACTCATCATTTTTAAAGTCTGCTATTAGTTGAATGTAGCTTGCTTCCTATGTGCTGAGGGAAAAGTACAATTTCTGGGAGGACCACAGTATGGTTTGGGCATCACACAAATTACACCCCTTTCAAGTTCTAATTCAGCATGTAGAGTTTTACTTTATTCCTCATATTTTTAGCATCTTCAAAGGGTTAACAGTGTGCAAGGCACATTAAATGTTTTATTATTACAATCCTCAAAACAACATTTTGACTTTAGGAACTTTTATGCCATTTTACTAATGAAGAAACTGAGGTCACCTTGTTGACAAGGGGTAGAGTCAGAATTTGAACCCAACTCTGTCTTATTCTACAATCCATGTTTGTTTGTTTTTTCTTTCCAGTACATTAATGACTAAAAATTGCAATCCTTATTGAGGTGCATTACCAAAAACATGTAATTTGAGGTGTCTTCTTTCTGGATCAAGCCATATTTACTTAGATTTCTTGTAGACGTGCACCTCTCATTAGTGCAAAGCAAGCTCACCCTTACCCACCTAACCACTCCAAGAGAAAACCCAAGTCAGTGGCTTAACCAAGAAAAAAAAAACCTCTGTCTTTATGAAACTGTAGTGAGATGAGCTGTGCCCTGACCTCCTCGGTTCATTTACCAGATTCTAGTACCCGCTATAAATGGAGAAGCTAAGGCATCATCAAGGTTGCTGTCCTTTGGAATTCTAGGTCGTTCCATTCTGCATACTTGCACATCATCTTAACAGCCACATTCTGGCCAAGACCTCTGGCATACTGTATATTAATAGAATATTGATACAGGAAAAATACTGTTGTGAGATTCATCATTTGGTAAATCCTCCACCGTCTGCAGTTTTACAGAGTCATTTAATTAGCAATTTTACAACCTCCTATCCTCTCATTAAATTAATTAATAATTAAGTTCAAATATAGGCATCTTTAATGTCATAATTATATTTCAGTTTTATGGTCACTGGAGTTCAGCTCATTAGAGGAGGCACTCATAAACCAGAGCCCTGTTTAGAGGCCGACACACATCTCTGTCACCAGGCTGCTTCCAGTTGGTATTTTAATTTCCGCTTTTCTTTAGTAGCACTGCCATTTTGTAGAGATACATGCCAGGCTTTGTCCTCTGTGAGCATAAGATACCGATCAGAATAACAACATCAACAAATGCAATGCAAGAGTCTCATTGGCTTTTATGATGTCTCTCTGGAATATTTTTGTAACATTAGCCCTCACTGTGCTTTCTGATTGGGTCAAGTTCTCCCACCTTTACGCTTGGCATTAAGCAAAAGTAACCATGTCAGAGACCTGTGAGTAATGTTGTCTCATTGACTTGATGATTTACTAAGTCAGTAATGGCGTTTCGCACAATGTGGTACGTTGTACATTACTTTAGATGGGGTGGATTTCTTTCAGTCATTATCACTGATTAAACCAGCTTAGCTGAAGAGGCAAAATAAAACTTGCCTTTGAAATTATTCTTATTTAATTTTGTTTGCCTTCACATAACCCAGGACAGTGCTAATTATCCCTTGATGGAGCTCGTATTTCTAATGTAATTCATATGTAAATTCTAATTTAAGTCATATGGGAATGTTTGTATCTCTTGCTTCGTCTCAGGCAAGAACACAAACACAGAATTAAAACTGTTTGGAAATGAAAACTTTATGTTGCCTTTTTTGACCCGGCTTTGATTGGCTTTGCTTTGTTGTTCGTATAACTGAGCTTAATCACTTTTGAAAGTTAAGATTTTTAAACTGTAGCTTAGGGGATAAAAACTATCTTTACACCTTTAAAGGATTTGGACATACTTTGGAGGTGCAAATTGCATTCTCACATGCTGACCAAAGTTTTACCATTTAAAGTTTTATTCATGTTCTCTCTGAAAGAAGATACTGTCAAGAAACTTATGAATTCTAAAATCTCAGTCTGTATAAAGTATGTTAAAGGCAAATATAATAACCATTGCACCACATTGCTGACAACAAGCTGTAATGAAGGTAAAAGAAGAATGGAGCAGATCTGAAATTAAAGATCTTTTATGAAAAATAGTGGTGTGTTATAGGAGTTTGGATAGTTTATACTATTGTAACTTTCTTCTTTGAAGATTCATGAGCTAATCCACATTACATTAAAAAAAATACAATATGCTGATCCAGCTACGTATGTCAAAAATATTAGATTGTTACATGATCATGAGCAAATGGAAAACTATAGGGTGTTCTATCTAAAATCCACAGTAAACTACAAGTGTAGGGTAATGAAAAGAGATGTCAGTGTGATAGGCATTTCTTAAGGAACAGAGTGGCAAACAGAAAGTAGTGAATGATTGGGAATGGAAGTATGGTTGAGAGCATGGCTGGGGAGGATGCTACAGGGACAGTCTCTTTACCTATCCTTACAGGACTGTCTGAGGCCAGAGAATTAAAGATACCCTTTGCAGGTTGCAGCCTGGCTTTTAGACTATAAGGTGTGTGTGTGTGTGTGTGTGTGTTTCTCTCACTCTGCAATGAGATTGAAATATGCTTTCCTGCCAAACAAATATTTCCATACTGTATTTGAGACAGAATTTACAAGCTTATGTCATCAATATGACTAAAGAAAAATATATATATATATATACATCTAAGATGAAGGACCTGAGATCCACATAAACAATTCCAATACCAATTAGATCTATTCCCCAGTTCAACCATGCTACTCTTGATACTATTTTTTTTTAATCAAAAAGTTAATACCTATTTCTTTGCCATCTCTCTTAATAACCGTATATTAGGCATTGTTTTGTAAGGTATTTCACAAAGAGCTAGAAGAAGCTGTGATGTTTCCATTAAGAATTCCAAATTGTAAAATGGACATAGACAAATAATGACTTGTTTGCATTTTGGAAAATGATCCTATTTGCACTGCAGTCAGAAAGACCTTTTAAGTCATAACATCCTCACATAGACTGACTTTGTAATATCTGGGACATAATTACACTTGCATTAAATATGCACACATACATACACACACATCATGCCAACATTGAGAGCTGTCCGAAACGATTTTCAATAATTGATTTGCCGTTTAATTGAACAGCATGACTGACTAACATAGCTCATTACTTTACTCATTAGTTAATTATCGAAGAAAGTAGGACAAGTCAATAAAATGGAAGGCTGTAAATTCCAATACTAATTAGCACCATTTCCTTAGAGACATATTTAAAGGCAGATTGGCTACCTGAACATCCTAGGACCTTGGAGATGAAGGAGAAGGGTAGACATACCATAAATCTGGATTACTGGAGAGGAAGACTGTTAGACAGTGAGTAGACACGTAGACTTGTAGTTGGCTACAGCTAACCCAACTATTTGAACTGGAATATTGGAAAGCATAACTGGGTAGGAAATTATCCTTAAAAGAAAGGAGGCTCCTTCATTTGTATCCTTTGACAACAACCTGCAAATCAAACTTCATTTCTTTTACTTTTAAAATTACATTTCCCACTTTGGTTTGCACATCCAGTTTATGGACATTATAAGCATAAATTACATTCATGTGCAGATTTCTTTTTTTTATGTATCTTAAATATGACTCCATTTGAGGAAGAAGTGTTTTTCCAAGCTAGCAAATCTTTCCTTTTTATTTATATGAAAAAGGTAGCCTTTTATGCTTATCCAATCCTGTGAACAAGAGGGGTTACTATGTATTCATTATCCAGTAAGTTGCAGACACACATACTTACACACACACACACATGCATGCACACAGAGAAACATGTACCTACTTACATTTTATCTAATTTTCTCATTACTTGGAACTGGACCCAAAGTCCCCTTGTATCAGTGCTAGCTGTACATCCTTAGAAAAATTTTCCACTTAATGGGACTCAATATTTTCTCATCTGTACAATGGGGATAATAACACCTACCTATCAGCATTGTTGAAAAGCTCAAGAGAAATACTGTATAATTTGTTCTAGCACAGTGTTTGTCAGTGCCTAACATGGTTCTCCTCTTACTCTGTCCTTGATAAAATTCCTGCTCATTCATGAAACTGTCAGATTGCCCAAGAGAACAATAGTTGACTCGGATACCATAGAAAACCATTTGTATTGCAAGGGATTCTGGGCATGGAAATATTTTAATTATGATTGTATCTGATTGTGCTGCTGAAGGGGTATGAATTGTACACCAGCGAGCCCTGTGAGGGAGTGTCATTCTCTGCCTGGCCACTGTGGACTTGATCTTTGGCACAGTATTTCCAGTAAGAGATGGCCAATTAATCTTGCATTAGCCTTGATCACGCTTGTCTTCAAAGTTTGCTTGATTTGGTTCTGTTGCAGTGGTATCATACCTAAAAGGGTACACACTTTCATACTGATTTCATACTTAAATTAAGCTATAAAGGAAGAGACTTCTGCACTTGTATGGTCTGAGATATTATCCCCTAATATGTTCAAATATACATGCTTAGAGTAGAGACAGCTGTTATTCAGCCTATTTTATAAATAACGAAATTGGATAAAGATAATCATGGATGTAGTTATTACAGGCAAAGCTATGATCAAAATTTATCTTTCCTGGTTTCCATTGTTCTCTTCACAATCATAGCTGTTACTGTGAGAATATTATATCTAAAAGGACATCCAAGATTGTCCAGTCCATCTTTCAGTTCAGAAGAGGAAATGCCGACCCTAAGAGGATAAGAAAATTTTGCAAACCCTATATGACAAGATGCTTGCATAGTTTGGTCTAGATTCTGGTTCTCTTTATTTCATGTTCTAATGTTCCTTTCCCAATCCATGTGCTCGTCTCCTAGGGATTTGCCTTAATCATAACCTTGTTCTTGTTCTCTGTTCTCTGTTTCATCCTCTCTCACAAAAAGCTTGGACTCTGTGTCTTTGCAAAATATGCTTGATCCAAGAGCAGGGAGGAGAAAAGTCTTTGGTTCTTAAGTAGATTTCCTAGAACTTGAATCTATGGGTTTATAACAATTTACTTTGGGGTAAATATTTTTCATTAGGTTTTCTAGTTTGTATAAGGTTATATAATGGGTTAGAAGAAAGGAAGGACAACTCTAAAGCCTATTCCCCACCTGTAAACTTATACATGCCTCCATAGTGTACTTACGACCTTTCTAGAAGTTCTCTCATATTAGGTTTCCAGCCTTATTCTCCAACTTATTCCTTCAGCTTCTTTGCTCTGGCCATATTACATTCCTCATCGTAACAAAGAGCCCCATGGGCTCGCCCTTCTCAGCACCTTTGTTCTTTGGAAGCTTTCACCTGAAATACACTCCTCTTCCTTCTCTAATGCTCACTTTCCCATTCGGCCCGATGAGTATCACCTCCACAAAGAAACCACTCATGACTTTCCAAGTAGAATCAATTGATCAATTCTTGATCTCACAAAGCATTTTAGTAATGCCAAAGTCTACATCCCAGGGTATTATAGTTAGTTTACTCTTTTACTAAAACATGAGGTGCCTGCAGGCATCTTCTTTGTTTACACAAATAGCTAGTACAGGATCTGGCACAAAAGTTGATGCTTAACTTAACAAATATTAATCGAATGAGTGAATGACTAAATGAATGAAAAATGAATGAGTGAAATGGAATTGAATGGGTGTTTCGAAACTTTTTTTTTTAATTACGTGGTTTTAAAAAACTACAATAATAGTTCTCTGTCATGACATAGGTATGGATTTTGCCATATTTAGAGAATTTTTTCGAAATTACATTTTTATATTTTGAAGTATATTTCTTTAGTATGTGTCTTAAAACACCTTGGTTATACTTTCCTAAGATTTATTATTGAAAAACAAATCAATCAACAGCAATTTAAATTTTGTAGTAAACCCAAAATCAAAGATAAAGGAAAATCGCAACTTATTTTCAGTTTGATGACTTATAGCTATATTTAGCAACATTCTCAAACCGCAAGCAATGTTTTTTTTAAGCACGTTTTATAAGTACAGTATTAAGTAAAACTCTTCTAAGGATTATGTGGGGAGTTTTTATCAGCATTTTTGAGAATTAGGCCTCAGGTGGTAATAAATGAAGGCTGAAATTTAAAAGGGAAAATGTGGTGGGATAGTTTAATGAAAAGCTCCTGGTTAAAAATAATAAAAGTTCTCTAATGATTTTAGTAAAAGCATTTAAAAATAATTACACACCCTGATATGAACTACATTTCAGAGGAAAATGGTTAAATAGTCTATTCAAAATAAAAACCTAAGAGAAACTCGAATAAATGACATTTCTGCTATTTAAATGTTCCTCTCAAGGCAGGAATAGAATCACAAGCTGCCTTAGTGTATGGAAAACAGCCACCAGTTGAAGGGGCAAGGAACTCAAAAATTTAAATTGTTGGCCCAGGTGAATTGTACTGTAAAATCTTCCCAGAATCCCTGAGAGAAAATGAGGAGAAAAGTGTCAAAATGTCCTATATTTATTGGAAATCTCTTTACATGAAGGAACATATATAATGGCACAGTTCACAAGGAAATAGAAACACAGAAAACTAGTATAATAATAAATATATTGACCGAAATGCAAATCCAAAATTTAAGGCTTTTTACCAAAATTATTTCCTAAGCTTCTTAAAGCAGCTGATTTAAAATTTAAAAATAAATTAAGCAGGGAGTAGGGGTAGCTCAGTGGTTGAGTGCCTGCTTCCTATGTACGAGGTCCCAGGTTCAATCCCCAGTACTTCCTAAAAAAAAAAAAAAAGAAAAACTAACCAATTGATATTAAATCATTATTTCCTTGTTGCCTGATTAGTTTCACTGAAATAGCTAAACTGAAGCAATTTAGCAAATAGGTTATGAATTTAATAATACCAAATCAGAAAATTTATAAAGAGAATAACACGTAAAGGCATATATTAAAGAGGGTCCTTTATTTGAATATGAAGATATTTGCTTTATCTGAGAATATTTCTGTAAAAGGAAGATTGGAATTCCATCATAAAGATCAAAGTGAGGACTGTGCAAAAGTTTATTAAATAGTTTCCTAAAATTATTATATAATATGTCACTTGTTCAGTTTTTCTTATTGTATAAACTTGATTTTGTGAGTCTTAATCTTATTTAAGAAAATGAAAAATTGTTTTGTTTCTATATCTGTCTTTTTCTACAAATTCTACTTATTATTATTTTGCATTATTTTCGTAAGAAATTGTGGAAGTCTCCTCAATGAGCATAAATGACATTATTTGGAACGTATTTTCAGAGCCTTACATGCAATGGAAAATTCTTAGTAAATCTAAAAACTTACTAATATTTCCTGTCTCCTGCTAAATTCTTTCTCATCCTGACTGACCCTGTTTTGTCCCCTTTTTAGGGAAAGATCAAAGAAAGATAGGTTGAAGGAGTTAAATAAGACAGACTTATGAGGACAATAGGAATTAGGTTTGTTTTCTCACTTGATTAATGTTTTCAGTACAAACATTTCACTCTGATTTTATAGCGAAATAACTTGTGGATTCATTCAAGTTATTTAATCACTTTGCTTTAGCAAAACATCATTTGAGAGAATTGCCTTCTTCTTAAGGCATCCTTAATTCAACTGGTAGTTATTAAATTCCATTGTACCAGGAGCTGAAAATACAAAGATAAAAAGGTCATGGTCCCTGGCCTAAAGATACTTAGAATGTCATAGATTCATAATAGATAATTTGGTTGACATTAACAATAATAGCAAAGCAGTTTCTGTAGAGCAGCTAATGTTTGCAGAAGTTGACCCAAATCTAGAATTATCATATTTGGGCATTAGATTCACAGAAAGATTAAGGGTAGAAAGTTGAAATAATTAAATACCAGCTTTGCCATGCAATAGCTCTTGATCTTGGCCAAGTTCACCTAACCTTGAGGTGTGCTTATTTCCTCACCTGTAAAATTGGGGTATTAATTCCTGTTCTTATGCTGTTTGATTTTTGTGCAAGATCAAATTAGAAAACAGAAGTGAAAACACTTTGGGAATTGAAAGGTACTATGCAAACGTAGGAGCTATTATTATTATGTATACTTGTGCCCCAATTACTCGGCGTCATAATAGTTGGTAATCATCATTAAGGGGCATCGCTAGAAATAGAGGGATGCCTGCATGTTTCTAGGCAGCCTTTGAGTCTGTGTACATACATCACTTACACACTTGGGTACATTAGTATGTGCATTTCTTTTATTTTCTAATCAAAATGTGCATGTTTTTTCTCCTAATAAATGCTATTAATCACCTGGCTTTCCTTCTCCACAGCCTTTCTACCAGTACAGGAGCTATGCTGTAGTCGTGTAAAATACACAAGCTGGAATCGTTCTGGTCGAGTTTAGTGGTCCTTTTGCAGAAACTGGGCCCTCAGGCCTCAGCAGCCTTTAATCAGCTGTAACTGGAGTGAAGCAGTCAGGCCCTGCTTGTACTGTCAGCTTTAGTACCAGTTAGAGCATCCCTGATAAATGTACAGTACAAATTTAACAGTCAACCTGTGAGAAAGGAAAACAAAATATCTCTCAGACACTAGAAGACACTTTCTGTGGCCATGTCAGGAACAAAGCATGAGTTAGAAGCCCCAGCACTAAAAACATAGAAACTGGTGATACGTGAAGAGATACATTGGAAAATACAGTAATCTTGATACATCTAAGGGTTTTAGAAAATGTATACATATATAGGAAAATGGAAAAAGCAGAAAAGAAGAAAGAATGGTTGGGATGGTTGAAACTGATCAAGAGAAAAGCTAGAACAGCAGAGAAAAAAATGTCGCCTTAATTTTCTTCTTGAGTTTGGAAGAAAAATTTCCCAGTGTATGTTCACTACTAACTCAAAAAAGGTGGAAGGTGAGTGATTTGGGTAAAGAGAATCGATATCGTAATTGGAAAGTATTGGAATTTGAAGAATTGCACTTTGGCTACCACTTCATTACCCATTGTGTATGTAAAACCAAGATGACTAGAAGATATTTTAAACCTCAGTTTTCTCATCTACAAAATGAGAGTAAAAATAACATGAAATAATACATTGTTTCTAAATGTGCAGTAGAAAATTGCTTTTTAAAAATAATTTAATACTAGGAGATAGAATGAGGGTTGGAAAGAGGACTTGATACTAAATGTATGTAGAACATTTAATAAGGTGGATTGTAAATGTGGGGAAATGGATAGAGTTGATGGTAACACATTATAGTGTGTGTAATGGGGTAGTCTAGGGAGGTTAATGTCAATTGAAAGACATCTAGAGGGTAATCTAAGTTCTATATAACATAGTGATTTTGGTGGTAGATGATGATTGTGGCTAATAGTACAAACACAAGAATGTTCCTCTATTACAAGATATTAAGTATATGGAGATACATGGGAAAATACAACTAATGTAGACTAGAGTTAACAGGAATATTGTAATATTTTTACAACAATGTCAAAGAAAGTACTACATCAATGCTAAGGGTCAATAATAGGGATGTATAAGGGGATATAGGGTTTCTCCTTTTGGAGTAATGTAAACATTCTGAAATGTACTGAGCTGATGACAGCACATCTCTGTGATGAAAATGAGAGCCACTGAGGGTACACTTTGGATGGATCGTACAAGGCAGAGGACCGTATAACACAGGGAATTCCATGGTGAATGATGGACTGTAGGTAAGAGTACAAATATGAGAACATTGTCTCATGAACTATAATAAATATACAATACCAGTACATGGTGTTAATAACAGAATGTTTTGTGGGCATAATACACCAAATATAAACTATGGGCTATAGATAGCAGTGATATTACAACAATGCTCTTTCATTATTTGTAACAAATGTGTCACAACAATTTAGGTTGTTGGTGGTGGGGCAATGCAGGAGAATCCTGTAGGGTAGACAATTGGTTTGTTAACTCACAACTTCTCAAATTAAAAAAGGGAAATCTGCATGGGAGGGGAGTTAGGTGGAAACTCTGTACTTTCTGCACGATTTTTCTGTAAACCTACAACTTTTCTAAAAAGAAAAGGAAAAAAGAAAGAAAAAAAGAAAGAAAAAGAAAAACCCTGAGTGGCACAGGCTCTCCACTTACTGCAGCTCTGTACAATCTGCCCCTGAAGGAGAGTGTCCTGGGAGAAACGCCAGCGCAAGCATCACCAGCAAACTCCCAACAAACCATTGTACCTCTGGTAGCGTCCTTATCTTAACACAAAGATAGGTGATGCACATCTTCCCCCAGGAGCCAGTACTAGGAAGCCACTGGATGCAACTGGCTTACCAGCACCACGAGGAGGCCTATGGGAATACTGCGCCATGCGGAGGTGAGATGGTATCTATCCCCATCACCCAAGATGGCAGCAAGTTAAGCTTATCTTCTCTTGAAGGCCCTTACCCTGGTTGGACAGAAGGACTCTCCTGCACCAGGGAGAGAACCTGGTGGCAAACAGAAGCAGCCACAAGAGTCCTTTAGACTTGGAGGCACCTGACAACATCTAGCTACCACTGTGATCAAAGTTACCTTCTTCCTTCCCAGGGTGAAGACCCTTGAATAACAAGTGACAATGCAGAGAATTTCTGGATTTCTTATTTAGTGCCAAGAGGTTGCAGTCAGGATGCTGGTTGGACTCAGTCCTTCTATGGCTATCTGTCATGTCTCAGCTGTTAACCAGTGTTTCCCAAACTTATACACCAGGGAATACTTCTAGCTGTTAACTGGTGTTCCCTGAAGGAGTGTATGTTGTAGGAGAGGGATGGACTTCAGGCACAGAAGAAGTTTGAAAAATATTGAGTTAAACAACATTTTAATATGCTCATGAATACTGTAAATCTTTAAAAGGAGAATAAAAATGTGCAGTATTTCTTAAAATATTTATACAGTAGTTGAAAGAAAAGGAAAAAAGAAAAATAAGATACTTAAGCTCATGTGTCCAACATGAATGATATAAATATAAATATAATCCTTTTTAAAAGCCCACCTTTCTATATAAGGCCTTTAGAACATTCTATTTCTAAATATTTAATATAAAAGGAAATATTGAAAGTGAACAGAAATATCATGGTGGAGAAACGAAAGGTAATTGAGCTTAGACATAAGACCTTGATTTGGGTATGAATCCAATTCCACCACTTGCTAGCTACATGATTCAAGTAAGATATGTAAATATTTGAGGAGTCATTTTTTCCTATGTATATTTATGAGAATTAAACGGTTAAAGGGATCCAGTCATTTAATAGACATTGAGCATCGCTAATGTATCAGGCAATATACAAGGCATGGAACATAAAGAGATGAAAAAACCCAATGCATGCTTTAAAGACCTCATGGACAAGCAAAGGAGATAGACAAGCAAGCAAATTAACTACCATATATTCATATTAGTGTGGTAATAGAGGTTGGAACAAGTTACAGGAGTTACACTGAAGAAGACATGATCAAATCTGATGACAGATTCAAGAATGATTTCACAGACCTGGTGCTGGTTAATTTCAGGATTTGAGAATGGACATGAGTATATCATACAGACAAGGCAATGGGATGAGTAGTCAAAGAAGAGGCAAGTTCTGGAATGTTGCAGAAAAGATATTGAAGCTAAATAAATCATAGTAAGGAATTGGGTATAAATTCTCTAGACAAGTTATGGCAGATGTATTTCATTTTTTAACAGTGAATTCCTATTGATTTTGAAAGAAGTATCTTGATATGCACTAATTTTATGGTTTCCTTTTCCATATTTCCTGAAGATCAATTTCATGAAGATCAATTTGGAGGAGGGGTTGGGATCCTAGAGAGAAGGATTCATGAGCTTGGGAGAGGATGTGGAAAGATGGGGGGCAGGGGGAGGATTCCAGTATAAGGGATAGGAAGCACTGAGTCAAAAGCTTTGAAGGCCACCCCTTACCATTTGAGCACAGAAATGTTGCTTGCGTTTGGAAGCCATTTCATCATCTATGACCACGTATATATCTGTTCTTGATGTTCCGACAGAATAGCTCTCTCCTAATGTTCGGCATTCTCCTGAGTTCCCTTCTTTCTGGTCCAGGACATCCCTACCCTCTTCTCCTTGGAAAGAACAAAATAAAGAATGCAGCACTTTCAAAGGCATATATGTGGCATGGGACAGAAATTTCCAGGACCAAAATTTGGGTAGGACTGGAAGGGAGT
Organism: Cabassous unicinctus; assembly: GCA_029593785.1. NCBI lineage: Eukaryota > Metazoa > Chordata > Mammalia > Cingulata > Chlamyphoridae > Cabassous > Cabassous unicinctus. Next base: position 21,297 of record JAQZBX010000240.1, read on the forward strand.
TAAACCTATTCATGTTGCCTGGAATGAAGAACTGGGAATGATACAGGGTCCTACGTCTGGGCTCAGGGAAGAAAACATTTGTGCTCCTTTACTGTCCGCAGTAGATTAAGGAAGAAGAGAGTTCATATACATGGTTTTTTACTGCTCTGGTTGAGGAGAGTCAACGGAGTTGTTAATAGGGACAGATAGGCCCAGATTTGTTCCTCAAATATCAATTTGTGGACTTTTGGAATCTAAGAATTACATATTACTCATTTGTAGGACAAAACAAAAGGGAGACCACTAGTGAGAAAATTCATTGAAAGGTGTGCTTCTGCTTTTCATTAAGAAGAAATTTGTTCTTGTGATGATTGCACAGCAATACAAGAGATGAGGGATTTTTCTTCTTATTTTATGCTTAAGGAATTGAAGGCTGAGAGTGTTTGCTTCCATGCTCACCAAAATCATAGAGGCAGGGATATCAGAGAAAAGACTCAATATTGCAAACTCACACCAAATTTGCCAGGCCACAGTATAGTATAAAATAAAAACAAAAATTTTACTTTCACTTTTGTCAATATTGAAAAGATTTTAAGGCTTATTTTAAAACTATTGTTTTAAGCATTTAAATTTTGGTATCTTTTAAAACTAAAAATATCCGCAGCATCATTTTTTCTCCATTGGTGCCACTTCAACACCAAGCTTATTTAAAAAAAAAAAAAAAATTCGGCTTTCATTCCTTTGTTTGTTTCTTACTTGTAAGAAATAAAATTTTTATGCTTTTCTTACATTTAAAAATGCCAATTTTAAAAAAGACTTTCTGCATATTTAACTCCCAAATTAAGTTTTTAAAAGACATGGTTTATGGCAAGGAATATTCATGGCTTGGTGCTTAAAGGAAAGAACTTGTGATATTTTCTTATGTATGCTTAAAAAAATCCCATTTTCTATTGTGAGTGATGGATTAGGCCTCTTGAAAACATAATGAGACACTGTGTTATTCACAGAAAGTTGCTTATCGATATCACATTTTTGAAAACTCAGAAGAATTAAACTTTGAGTGACAATCCTCCAATATTAGGGTGATATATTAAACACATGAAGATAAGTATGGGGCATGACGTTTATTTGGAAGGATAAGAAAAATAACTGTACTGTAGTCTTCTCTATATTATTTGGTTGTTATGAGACTAGAATATACCTCTCTAGGTGAGACAATCCCTTTCTATTAAAATATTGATTTTTCAACTAAGGATGTCTTTCTATATAAATGTACCAGAACTCACATTAGAGAATTCAATTGGTCTTTATAGCTATGGGATGACACCTGGCCCAGTGAGAATCATTGTCCCAGAAATTTAGGTGATATCACAGCTCATGGCCACAACAGCCACAACTATCTACAAGAGCAGCTTTGTTGGGGGTAAGGGGATGAGGGTGGGGAACAGGGGTATGGATAAAATTATCTTTTTTTCTTAAGTAAACTTTTTACTAAAATAAAACATATATACATAAATGCATACAGCTCAGTGAATTTTAACCAAGTGAACAATTCTTTAATGCTGCATTAAGTCATTCTCTCTCACTTCCAAACCTACCCTCTTTCTTTATTCAACTTTGTGATGCTGTCCAAGATTCTTCAATCTATATTTCCCCTTTTCCAAAGACAGTCTGAAATGCAGGAGGAAGAATAAGGAGTATTTTTCCTGGGTGCTGCTGAGTGCAATAACTCTTCAACTTGACAGAAATGGTTGGTTTCAGTTCACACTAACAGAACCTGCTACCAACACTTCACAGGCTGTGACCCTCCTCAAAAGCTTGAGTATTAGATTTATTCCAATCATCTAAATTCTAATGATTCCAGTCAATCTCTTTGTTTCCTTAGGGGGATCTCTAGATATTGTTATGTTTTACATTTTCAAAAAGCAGTAATCACTAAGGATGAGTGAAAATCATAATATGGAATACGAGCATAATCAAATGAATAATTTTAAATGAATGGAATAATCACAAAGAAGGTATAAATATGTATTGAAATCTATTCAGAAGGCTTATTTTTGTGCTTGTATGGGTTAACAATTCTTGGATTGAACAATTAAATATGTTGAGGATAACAGGAGATACAAAATGGAAAGAAAGAAGGTCAAATTGAATCCTACGTTGATGGATTGCTATTGCAGGTATCATTAATTTTAATATAGGAAGGAAGGAAGGAAGGAAGGAAGGAAGGAAGGAAGGAAGGAAAAGAAAGAGGAAAATAGATAATATAGAGATATATAAATCTCTATTTCTAAATAGACAGCACTGTGAAACTAACAAAACTAACAAAAGCTTCACTTTTCTTGACGGTTTTCTACTTGGCTTCTTAACCTTTTGCCTTACACAGCTTAAAGATTCAGGAAATACAATTCTTTTCTATACCTCTCTTCTATCAAAGATCATGGCCCTGCATGGCCCGATTGCCTGGTAACCCTGGACTCTTAGCTACTGCTCCTGAGAGTCTCCAAAGTCAGTTCGATTTCAACAGTCACTCTCTGACTTCTCAAGCTGTCCACTCCCCAGGTCCCATGCCAATAAATTTTTAAAAAATATTTTGAAAAAAATAAGTGCCATGTAGAATATGGGACAACCTAAGAGCTTCATTTTTCTCTTGGGTCTTGTTCCCTTTAGTCCTAACTGCATTGGCAGGTGTTCAGTGGCTTCTAACAGATTATTTTTGCATGCCACTTGGCTTCTCTAGTTGTTCTTCTTAGGAGCATTAGTCTGTTCTAATCTTTTCCACCATAGCCAGAAGCAGCATCTTGAAGGGAAAAAATATATATATTTTACTACTGATTTTAGATTTACTTATTACATTACCAATGTATGATAGTGTTTAAGAATATGTGCCCCTGAGTTAGATATATCGGGGTCCAGATCTTGATTCCATCACTTACTATGTGACCTTGGGCAAATGTTCGTCACCTTTCTAAAATTGTTTTATTTTTCATTTTCCAAACGGAAATAGTGATGGCAAAAACCTTATAGAATTATGATGCATAAGTACAATAATGGGCATATTATTAGCCTTAAACTAGTTCTTTAGCTTTCATAGTATAAAGTCCAATGTACTTGAGATTATTGCAGCTGTCATTCTTTTGTTTTTACCATATATTGATCCCAAGTCAATGCCCAAATGACCATAAACTTGTGCTTCTAGGATCTTGAGGTACATGGATCTATACGTGCATAAAACAGATATATATGTATTCTTGAAATACCCATTCATGAAAATAGTCGTGTGATTTCACTTGAATTGACAGCTATTCCACATGTGAAACCACATGTAGAATAATAAAGTTTAAAAATCATGTTTTTGCTTGATACTCATTTTAAGAACTATAAGATATAATATTTTATATCACATTATCATCAAAGCAAAGCTCTTTAAAGGTCATTCACAAACTACACTCAGGGGAGAATTTTAGGGAAAAGGGCTGCTCCAAATGTATCTGGAGGACTTTGCCCAAGCCTACCATTATTTGGTATTTTTATTTGACCAGGAAAACAAGAAAATATTGATCAAAATGTAATTCAAAATGGCCTTGAAGCAATAACCAAAGCTGATAAAGAGACCAATGTACCACTTTTCCCTTATAGACTCTTTTGGGTGATAGAAAGAACTTGCAGAAGGTTAGAAGAGACCATGAAAATGACTAATGAATTTGTAAAAGAACACAAGTTTCTGAAGTGGTACATAAAATTAGTCCTTAATGAGAAGTTTAATATGCAAAACTAAGGGTCTTCTTATTGTACCTAAGGAAAGAGTAAGAGTTTTCTAAAAACATTGTAATACTTTAACTGAGAATATTCTAGATAAATAATCTCTGAGGAAGAAAATATTATTTTTCAAAGATATTTACCATAAATCTTTTGGAATATCGGAAACCGAAAATGGAAATAACCTTAAATATCTTTACAACTGTGCATAAAATACTTACATTTTATGAACAGAAGAAACAGAATATAATATTGTATCTAGTCCATAATCAAAATATATAAAATTGTGTATTCAATTTGGCAAGGACTAGTAGAAGATAAAAAAGCATTAACAGTAATTGTTAGTATGGAATCTGGGTATATTTTCTTTTGTTTTGATTTCTGCTATTGTTATGCTGTTACTGTAGAATGATAGCTTGAAGTAATATAATCATAGGGATAAATAATGATGGCAGGTAAAGAATGCAATCAAAGCTACTCTAGTAAAAACGTTTTTAGATTATAGCCAATTACATTCTAATGCCACCATATCAGCTAGTACCAACGCTTTTCAAAGAAAAGGAATATTAAGTAAAGTACTCCAGGAAAGTAATTTTTATACTTAAAACTTTTATCTCTCAACTTAAAAAGCCACCTCTAATCAATGGAACAAGATTAAGAATTTAAAATAGTCCTAAAGAGTCAACTATTAAGAACCTAGAACCAGGTGCAGGCCTTGTAAATATTCTATTAAATTCCCTTATTAAACAACTTGAAGACGATTTTTACCTTTCACAGAATTGGAAAAATTTATACTGAATTTAAATGCTACTACAAAGAAAGGAATTGATATTTGAATATAATAAAGCACCTTATTCATTAGGAATTTGGTTATCTTGCATTTCAAATCAGCTCCCCTGTGTCCAAAGTAATGCACTATTCATCTTTCACAATGATATATAAAACATGTGGAATACTGTTATTCTCATCCCCCTAAACGCCGGTTCAAATAGGATACTTCTGTATTAACCATCTGAATAAAATCTAAATACAGAGCACACAGTTGTCATCCTCTCACTCCAGAGAAAATCCAGTTCACCAATCTGCACAGATTAGCCTTGCAGAGTTGAAGCAAAATAATCCAGAAGTCTACATTCATTATGCTTAACCTCAGCTCTTTAACATAATTTGCTCAATAAAATTGTGTTTATCATTATTTACTAACAAGAAATTAAGGTAATTTAAATGCAGAATTCCCTACCTGAAAAATGACTTGAATCCTAGCTATAAATAAATAAAACAAGTTTTCAGAAACTTAAGGAATGAAAGGTTCCATAAGGACTGACAAATGTTTTAATAACATGTGAATTTTTATGCCATTGGTGATAAAACTGGAAATCAAAAAGTGTATTAAATATGAACAACACATAGAAACATCATAGTTTATCATTTCCATTTTTTTAAGTTCAGCATATCCAAACAAACATATGAAATTTAAGATTGAAAACATCTCATTCATTATTCAAATCTTATTTAAAACAACTGTGCACAAACCAAGAAAGAGGAATTTTTGCCTCTTTCTCATATAGTGATAGAGAATTGAAGACTGGAACAGTTTATCATTCATGTTGTTTTTCAAGAACAATGGTGCTCAAAGGCAAACCTCTCAAATTTTAAGAAACTCACTGAAACAAATGGAGTCATTTCATATTCTTCTTTCCCCCTCATTGTAAAAAAGTATTCCTTTTCTGGAAACCTGCATTCCAGAATAACTCAAATTTCAGATAACCTTCAAGCCAAAACTGATAGGAGAAATAAAGACCATTGGATAGCTTCCTTTGTTGAGAAAACAGTCAAGAGTCACAAAAACTCGAAAGTCAGAGTTGGGATTAGTTGGTTCACTAACTAGCTGAAAGTGAGATGCAGACATCATCTGAAAAGTAATAGTCAACATGCAATTTAAAAAAAGAAAAAAGCAACACAAGTTAAAACAGATAAGAAAGAACATAAAGGAAAATAGCATCAAAAACAGAGCTCTGAGATATGTATTTCCAAAGATCAGACAACCGTTTAGAGGTTAGGTCGTAACCATTGCCAGTTCAGACCTCTGCCTCCAATGGAATCATTGTGCTATAGGAAAGGGGATGCTAACCATTAAGATTGAGGAGATTGAGTAAGCTGGTAGAAACAAGGAAAATCAGAATTCTCCACGTCTAATATCACACCATCTACCAAAGGCAGCCACTGCCTTATCCAGAGAAGGCTACAATTGTTGACATTCAAAATGATCTTGAACGAAAAACAGTTTAAATTGTGTGTGATTTAATTGTGCTTGTTTATTGACAAGGAAAATAAACAGCTGGCTAGTTTATATCAAAAAACAGTTAAAATTAATAATGGTTTGTCATGAAAAGAAATTAAATCTTAAGTAATCCCTGAAAATCCCTTCTCTAATGTGATCTCGTCTTAGATTTAGAACCACTCAAAGAGAATCTGTGTTGGTTGGATCTTTGCTACTCCCTGCTCTTAGCATAGTGCTTTGCACATGGAAAATGCCAGGCGTGGAGGGGAGGAGATTAAAGAAACAGTAATTTTTGATGAATTGTTCAATTAAAACAGAAACTCTATTATTTTAATTTATTTGATTAACTGTTAAATGCCTTGCCTGTCTTACTCATTTGACATTTGCCTAAATTGTTAGGAAATTAGAAATTCCTTTTCAAAGTGGAATTTTCCTAACATGATTGGGAACAACTTTCTCCCTACACCTTAATTTTATGGTTAGGGAAAAAGGCATGATAGAACATAACAGTGATTATGTCTCAATTGAGATCAATGTAAATAAAGTTCAATGTCTATTAACCAAAACTCCAAGGAACTCTTCAATTTATTAGTATAATTTATATTACTCTCAAAGGGAGTTTGCAAACCAGTTTTTGGTTTTTATGTTCCATGGACTTGCAACTTAGATAGTTTTTATAAACTTTTTAGAGAGGGGTCAATACCAAAAAACAACTTTGAAAAAACAAGCTATTTTAGTATCTTCAATGACAAAGCAAACTCTGAGGCAGAAGAAAATTATTTCAAAAATAAACTAATGGTTACTTTTCACAATGTTTAGAAATTTTTGTCAATGGATTTATGGATATTAGAGAGAGAATGCTTTGCCTTCCTGATATAAAAATATGTTTTAATTTTAAATTTCTAAAGTTTGACAAAATAAATTTGGCTTCGTTTTTATTAATTTGTACTTTAATTTAACAAAAGATTCCATTTGTGGCCAATTTATCTATGTTTTTAAAGATATTAAGACTTCTTTTCTTTACTAACAGAAATCCAGATTTTTTTGTCTGTAAGCAATAATAGCTAATCACTAGAAAGATAATCACTTTAAAGAGAAGACTCGCATAAAGGCCCTCACTTTTATATTATACCAATAAACTAAAAAAAAAATTCCACAAGACATTTTACACATGCAGATATTTATTTGATCAGATCTCAGATAAGACATACTTCTGTCCTTGGTACCATTGGAAGTGGTGCCCATTTCCTTGCATTTTCTCAAAGCTCGGGCTGCTATGAAAACTGTAATTTTGGTGCAATTTCCATAAGCCAGTTAACTCTGGGTATTTATCTGTTCAGAAAAATGAACTGGGGGTGTGGAAGTGGAGGGAAGAGAGTTCCATAGAGGGAGGAAGATGAAGCTGGGCTACCAGGCTAGCAGACTTGCAGGCACAGAACAAGCGTGTCTCGCCCCTAATGAGCAGAATCAGGCAGCTTTAATTCATGTCTTTTTTTTTTTTTTCTCCCTGACCACAAAAGGGAATATAGGACCCTGTTTAGGAGAGGGTTAGATTAGTCCTATGTGGTCAAAGGGAACAATGCTGACGTGTTAGTTGATCAGAAAGATGTTTTCACACTGTTTCTCATAGATGGTCCCCTGAGACAACTTCCTTTCTCTCTGTCTCTCGCTCTTTTTTTTTTTTTTTTTTTAATTTCCAAGCATGACATTCATGGTTATTTCTTTTTTCCACCCAGTTGACTACAAAGGGGCCAGCTTTCTGGCCCTCGTTGGTCAAGCCTGAGAGAGGAAGTGACAGAAGGCTGGCCTTATTTACCTTAGCGGCGTCCGGGTGTAATCTGGTTAATCATGTGGCTAATGGGAAGGGATACCACGGATCCCCACACACTGCGCTCTACAATGAGGGCTCATTCATATTTAATACAATAGAGTGTTTAAGTCATTCCACGCTTTGTGGAGAAGATTGGCTTTCTTTGTGTGGCGTCTCCTGAGAGGCTCACCCTCCCCGCCCCCCTTTTAGACAGGCATATGTTCCAGCTCCTGTCTGATGCAGCTGGACAAGGAAAGAGCAGGCTTCTTTCTTTTCCTTCCCTTCCCTCTCTCTCTTGCTCTCTCTCTCTTTTTTTTAAACCAATGAATTGATTTCTGCAGTGTGAAATGTGGACAGAAATGGTCCCCTCTGCCCTGTGGATGCATAGATTAGCCTTTTGCTATTCTAATAGTTCACAGCAAGACATCTTAAAAGGAAGCAGAGCTCATGTTCCTCAAGTTTGCCATTGTGCAGACAACAATCTGTTGAGCACAAAAGAAAAATAAATAAAATAGAAGCTGGTGAAATGTTGACCTTGTCCTTTTAATATTATGCATGTATGGAGAGGAGAATAAAAGGGGCCCTGGGGGTGGGGTTGGAGTAGGGGTAGTAAATATTCCTACTCCACACAGAAATTTAAAACAACTAAATTGAAAAGAGAACTCCATCAAAACACAACCACTTGGCCCTTGGATTTAATTCTAGAGGGAAAAAAAAGAGGTCTCATTAGTCTTAATGGGCTAGATAATGGATACATAGATTCTGTCACACACCACTAGATAAACTGGTGTTTTTGAAAATAACAGAAATGAATGAGTTTTGATTTCTGAAAACCAGATTTTAATCTTCTTAAAAATTTTTTTTAATTTTTCAAATTTGGAGCAATTTAATAAACTGAAATACTATATCTATCACTCTCTGCCTGGATTTCTTTCAAATGGGCACCTATTACCCAATCATCTCAATGAGAAGCTGAGTCAGAAAAATAAGGCTCCACTCCTGTTTCTATGATTGGATAGTTTAATCTCTATTTGGATAATAAGGATTTAAAAGCAAAACATGCATTTTAACACTCTCAAATATTGTGAGATTACCAAAGTTGTAGGGTTTCAAAATCTTTCATAAGCAATTATCTATCTCCAACCTTCTGACTACAAGATCTCATATAGTAAAGTTTTTATAAGGGTCATGATGAAGACAGTTTCTGTTTAGAACAATACAAAAATACATTCTGAGCTAATGAGATTTTATTTGCAGCTTCAGTGCTTAAATCCAACCAAATGAATGATGTATTCTGATGAAATGATGATATATAATGTAATATTAGTAACTATATACATACAAATAAGTTCTACTTTCAGATTAATGAAAGGCAGAGAATTATTGATTACTGGACTATACAACCAAAGGAGATGATGACATTTATTTTATGGCATTTCCCTGGTCTAGGATCATTTTGCTAAAATACAGCCCAAAGCAAAGGATTAGACTGGCTGATTGATTTGATCCCCTTGTAGCTTCATTAGGTAACCAAGCACCCTGACCAGTTAGCAAGGAAAGAAGGTAGAGGACTTTCACATGGCTTTATGGGTGCCTGGATAGTTGGCAGTTAGCTCCCATCATAGCACTTCATTTTTTATTTTTTTTACTTGCCAGCATTGGGAAATGAATTGCTTAAGATGTAAAAGAATGCGTTTATATTGGTCACTAAAAGAATAACCATTGCAAACTAGCAAATGCTGCAAAAGGATTTAATAGTTGCTTTGGCTGATGCTGTAAAAACACATATGAAAATTGCTTGTATTTTCTCCCATTTACATAAGACCCTATTTCCTCTCCAGTCACCAAATGATGTAAGTTGGATACAAATGACAACTGCTTTTATTATTATTTAGCGTTCATAGCCAAAACTATGATAAGTGGTCAAAAAGAAAGAACTGGCTTTTTCTCTCTGTTTCTTTATAATGTCATTTTACGTAAATAATCTGCAGAAAACAAATACCTTAAAAGCAAATAGAAGAGGTTAAAATAAAGTAAGCATGAGTCTAAATGTAGTTTAAGAAGGAAGGGAGGGAGGGAGGGAGGGAGGAAGGAAGAAGTTTGGGGTAAGGATTGACAAAAATAGATTTTTTATGAGTACAGGAAAAGGAAAGTTGAAGAAAGGGAGAGAAAGAAATTGTAAAAGAGAAGTCATGAATCCCTTAAATTTATTTATTAAAAAAGGAGAATTTATCACAAACCAAAACCATAATTAAAGTTTACTATTGCAAGCCTCTATCCCTAACCCGCCATCACCCCTACCTCTCCAGCTGAGAGGTTTCATCTTCTTACCCTCCACTTCATTAGAGTCTTAACAATCCATTATCCATTTCCTAATCCTGCACTCCTCAAAGGATTCTGGTTAATAGAGTACTTGAAGGGCTGCTGTCATTGTGATGGAGGTGTGAATTGATCACTAAGATGACAACTGGTGACAAGTGTAGTTTATTAGACTGCTACTTTGCCTCTTAATTGCAACTGAGTAGCCCCTCTGTTAGAGATAGAAAATAGAAGAATTAACTGCTTTTATTCATGCCATCTACTACATTACCTTAATGCTTTGATTTTTTTTTTAATGTGACTTTTTGTTTTCTTTATCAAAAGACATATACATTTCCCTAAGACCGCAAAAGAATCCTTAATGGACATATTTTCCCATATGAAAATGTTTATTAATGTTTATTTTCAGAAAATATATTTTTAATTGTGAAATTATTTCACATGCCCTGAGTTGTGTTATTAATTTAGATTTGTTTATTTTTCACAGTCTTGGGAAAGGCAATGATACTATCTGTACTTTGGTTGCTTTTTATTAAAAGAGAGACAAAACAGTAGTTTTCATATTCCTTCACTCTCTTAAAAAATATTTTAAGGGTATCACTGAATTATACACCTCAAAATGGTTAAAATTGGAAATTTTGAGTTTATATATGTTACTACAAAATATTTCAAAGATTAATAGCTTCTCTAGGAAATAATTACAATTCTTTCATTGATACAGTTAACATGACATACAAAGGTTATTTAACTCAAAACTTAGATCTATGATTTTCACAATGAAGACTTTAAAATATTGAACTTTTTAATTTATAAAAACCAGTGCATTACATTAAATGAGTTTTGTCTGTCTCTTTTCTCACTGAACTGATTAGTTGTTAAAATTTTGCTTGAACTGTAGTTTTGTCCATCCTTGTATTGATCAGGTCCTAAATGAAGCTTCTCATTCAGCATTCAACAAAATGAAACTAGAGATTGTAATGCCCTATTGGAATAGTTACTTGGTTTAAAACAAAGCACTATTATAACCAAATTCAGGTTAGTGGTTAAAAATTACTTTTTCATTGGTAACTAAATGCCTTGATTTTCACTTATAGTGAATATTTTTTATCCTAATATTAAAATTTTACATATTAATCCTACAGTAGTTATATCAGTAGGAAATAAAATACTATAGATGACATATTTTTCTTTATTTTACAATTGAGTCACAGCATGTAAGAAGTTGTCTACATTCTCCCTCCCTTTGTTTTTATCTAATTTAGCTTTGAGCTCAAATTAAAGAAATTATAAAAAGATAGTGGCACCAGAGAATAGAGGAAGCTGGCCTAATGGCCAAGTTGAGGAGAAAGCTATCCTGGTTATCCTCAGTGCACCCAATGGATCCTTGACACAGTAATAACTCTTTTGATTATAAAATGTTTAATCTACATAGACCAAAGGAGCAGTCTGAGCTGATACATCTCAAGAATTGAAATTTCTTCAATCATTTTAATTTTTTGTTAGCTGTAAATATTTTTCACAACCAATTTTATTGAATCAAAAGTATTAAAGAAAGAGACCTTGGGAAGCAAGCCAATCCTGCAGAAATTTTAATATTATAATTTATTTTTATAAAAAATTAAAATATATATATAAAGTCTCACAGAGAAGCAGTGTTGGGCACAGATATGTTTTTTAATCATTTCTATTATTTTACTCATTATTAAAACATTTAGAGTTTGTGAAACACAGGAAAACCAGTCAATAGCTTATAGCTTATGATCAATAAATCATTAAATGATAAAATTAATGCACAATTTTGTAGGCTTTATAAATTAGTTTTAAAAATTTAAGAGAGGTATAGCTCCAATCAATGTAACAACTAATAACTATTGAGAAAGTATATATAAGAGGTTAATGTGGACTCTAGGTTCAGATTACTTCATATAGATTCTGGCTTTGCCACTTACTTACTTATATGACAGTTTCCTAACCTGAAACATAAAAGTACTAGTTGCGATTTACTCATAATTCTGATTTAAAATTAAAAGAAATAACATGTGTATGACATTTAGAATAGTGTCTAAAAAACCTGTGGCAATTTTAATACTTAATGGTGAAAAATTGAAAGTTCTCTGAAAATTAGGAAGACAGGCATGTCTTCTCTCACCACTTCTATTCAACATTGTAATGGAGGTTTTATTCAAGACAATTATGAAGGAAAAAAAAAGAAATAAAAGGTATCCAGATTGGAAAGAAAAAAGTGAAATTATGTATTCACAGAACATATGATCTTCCATGTAGAAGATTCTAAGCAATCCATTTAAAATCTGCTAAACTAAAAAATGAATTCAGCAAGGTGATAGGAAACAAGATCAATATACAAACTTCAAATCCACTTCTATACACTCACAATGAATAATGCAAATGAAATACAAAAAAATTTATTCACAGTAGATCAAAAGAATAAGATACTGAGAAATAAATGTAACAAAAATATAAGATTTGTATGCTAAAAAATAAAAAATTGAGATTAAATATCTAAATATTCAGTGTATCTAAATACCTAAATAAATGGAAGAAATCCCATGTTCATGGATCAGAAGACTAAAGTTTACAATATTTAGTAATACTCCCAAAATTGATCTCCATATTCAATGCAATCCCAATCATAAATAGGTGGGGTTTTTTTGTTTGTTTGTTTTTTAAGGTACTGAGGTTGGGAATTGAACCTGGGGCCTCACATGTAGGAAGCTAGCGCCCAACCATGGAGCCACATTGGCTCCCCTAAGTTGGTTTTTTCATTTGTTTTGCTTGCTGTTTTTGTTTTTTCAGGAGGCACCGGGAACTGACCAGGTGGGCACTCAACTGCTTGAGCCACATCTGCGCCCCCATAGGTGGCTTTTTATTTCTTTGCAGAAATTGACAAGCTGATTCTAAAATTCATATAGAAAAGCAAAGGATCCATATTAGCCAAAACAATCTTGGAAAATAGCAAAGTTGGAGAAGTTACACTTCCCAATTCCAAAACTTACTACAGAGCTACAGTAATCAAAGCAATGTAGTATTGGCATAAGGTTAGAAATATAGATCAATGGAATGTAACTGAGAACTCAGAAATAAATCCTTACATTATGGTTAATTAATTTTTGAGAACAGTGTCAAGGCAATTCAATGGGGAAAAATAGTCTTTTCAACAAATAAATCTGAGACAACTGGACATGCACATGCAAAAAAAAGGTTAATTTTAACCCCTACCTTACACTGTACACAAATATTAACTTAAAATGGACAATCAAACTAACGTAAAAGTTAAAACTGCAAAACTCTTAGGAAAGGATTTAGGAGTAAATCTTTGTGACCTTAGGTTAGGAAATGATTTCTTAGATATGACACCAAAAACAAAAATGATAAAAGAAAAAATAGATAATTTGCACTTTATCAAAATTAAAAACTTTGTGTTTCAAATGACACCATCAAGAAAGTGAAAAGAAAATTCACACTCTGGGAGAAAATATTTGGAAATCACATATCCAATAAGGGTTTCATATCCAGAATACATAAAAAATAAAAACCCTTCTAACTCAATAATAAGAAAACAAATAATCCAATTAAACATGGAAAATGCATTTAAATAGACATCTCTACAAATAATATATATGAATCATCAATAAGCACATGATGAGATACTCAACATCATTAGGCATTAGGTAAATGCAAAACAGCCACAGTGAGATACCACTTCATACCCCCTAGGACAGCTATAATAAGAAAAGCAAACAGTAATAAGTGTTGACAATGATGTGTATAAATTGGAATTTTCCTAAATTGCTGATGTGAATGAAAAATAGTGTAACCACTTTGGAAAACAATTTGGGAATTTCTCAATAAGTTAAACATAGAGTTAGCATATGATACAGCAATTCTATTCTTAGGTATCCACCCAAGCATAATTAAAAAATATGTCCACACAAAGGCTTGCATATGAATGTTCATTACAGAATTGTTTATGGTATACTACAAGTCGAAACAATCCAAGTGTCCATCAACTGATGAATGGATAAAGAAATATGCTATATCCATACATTGGAATACTAGTCAGCAAAACAAAGAATGAAGTACTAAAATATGCTAAAACATGCATGGACCTTGTAAACATGATGCTAAGTGAAATAAGTCAGACACAGAGCAACATATACTGTATGATTCCATTGATAGGAAATGTCTGGAATAGGGAACTCCATAGAGACAGAACTTAGATTAAAGGCAGCCTAAGGTGGAGTTTGAGGGGTGGAGCATAGAGAATGCTAATGGATATGGGATTTCTTTTTGTGGTGATAGAAATGTTCTAAAATTATATTTAGGGAATGGCTGCACAACTCCAGTTATCTAATAAAAACAATTGAATGATGCACTTCAAATGGGTGAGTGTGATGTTATAAAAATTATCTCAGAAAACTGTTTAGACTGCAAGCAAGAAAGTCCCATCCATCTGCCCCATGGGATCAAAGACCCACGCCTCAATTACAGGTGGAGTGGACATCACCATCCCAGAATCCTCAGGATTGGGGAATGAATTATGGATTAAAGTAGACTTACTGATATTCTACTACAGACTTACTGTGATTCTAGAAATGAAAGAAATTATATCATTGATGGGGAGGCAGTGGCCACTTGGAGGTTCTGAGGGCAAGGAGAGGGAAAAACAGGTGTAATATGGGGGCATTTTCGGGACTTGGGAATTGTCCTGAATGACATTGCAATGACAGATACAGGCTATTATGTATCTTGCCATAACCTACAAAATTGTGTGGGAGAGAGTGTTATTACAATGTAAACTATAATCCATGCTTAGTGGCAATGCTCCAAAATGTTTTCATCAATTGTAATGAATGTACCACACTAATGAAGGATGTTGTTAATGTGGGGAAATGTGGGAGATGTAGGGAACAGGACATATGGGAATCCCCTATATTTTTATGTATCATTTATGTCATCTAAGTATCTTTTAAATATATATATACATATATATTAAAAACTGTTTAGAAAAAGAAAGAGTGTCTGGTAAACAATGGGCACTCCATAAGTATTTGTTGTTTTTATACAGTTCTGAAAAAAAATGAAAAAAGCAAGTGTATGGCTAGTAATGGGACAAATTGTATATATAAACAACCCTCACCCAAGGGAAGGAAAACTGTTTGTCATTGGAACTGAGCCTTGATGTGTGGGAATACAAATAACAGGTGCAAGAATGTGTGAGTGGACCGAGAAGTCCCCCATGGAGACATAGTAACACCCACTGCAAGAAAAGCTGAGATGTTCAGTTGGTACTGAATATGACAATTTCTGATTATCTGTGGATAGTTCAAACAGAGTCCATATAAAGAACTCAGTAGATATCATCCAAAAACTGAGGTTAGTTGTCCGTTTTCATTTGGGAATCCATCCTTTCACCACAAAGTCTGACTTTTCTCAGGGCTACAAATGAGAAATGAGTATTATATTTGGGATTGTTTTGTTTGTTTTTCTTTTAATCAGCCTTTGGAAGCAATGTTTTAGGCCAACCAATGTTTGTTAGAAAATAATGCTGAGGAAGAGAGGGAAAGCAGATGATGTGGTGCCTCAGATCTCAGTTATACCAAATAAATCAACAGAAATTAAAATTTAAGAAGTTTCCAGAATGTCAAATACTGTGTTTTTGTTTTGATTTGTTTCTAATTGCTAGCTAGGTTAGCACATTAAAGTGGTGTCAGATAACTGTATGATCATAGACAAAGAGTGAAGGTTGATAATCCTAGAAAGAAGCAAGTTTAATTTAAAAGAAGGGGAGAACATTAATAGAAACTTGATAATCTTTTCCCCTATTCATGTCCTGGAATGTTCTGAGAAACCTATAGAAACTGTCCCATCTGCTTAGTAAATGGCATTAGGTCAAAGTCCTGGAGTTTTCTAAGAACCTTGGCCAGATGACACTTTGATACAGTTATATAATTTTGTCTTCAGATTTTTTATCCACCAAGCAGCCTACTGATCACAACAATCCAATGTGACTGATTACAAAAAGAGAATGCACTGCTTGAGGTAACATTATCTACTATTCTGTCTGAAATCTTTCTCATTATAAACTGATAAATTGACATCCTTGGCTCTATTAATGGCTTTTATACTTTTCAATTAATGTAAATCTAGTCACTTGTGCCTTCGATGTTGACAAAAACTTGTCTCTGATTCTGCAAAGCTGAGATGTAGGTTCAAGGTTTTGATGAATTCACAAAAGTACGTGCTACTTGTTGGGGTCTGAGTGAAAATTCAAGTCCCCCGAGATGTTACTCCTTCACATTCTGTGTAGTGAATGCCTTTGAAATAAAAACATTTTTAAAAGTTCATGTTCAAAAAATTTTCAGACGATTCTCTTGCCAAAACAAATGACTTTCTGATTATCTCTGTTTTTCAAATTCCATTTTATTTTTCAGTATCTTCTCCATTTTTCTTATCTCCTTTTGTTTTATAAAATAGGAAAAGTGATGTTGAATGAGAATTAGGTCCTCTTGAAATAGCTCAGAAAATAACTTGACTATAAAACAATCTTTATGGAACTTATTTACTTAAATAATTAAAATGAAAAGTAAGATTAGTGTTTCCCAAATCTGGCTGCACATCAGATTCACTGGAAGTGCTTTAAAATATAGCTAGGTAGATAGATACATATGGATATATAAAGATGATATAGATAGATATAGATAATATAGAAACAATTGATAGATATGAATATGGATATGGACATGGACATAGACATAGATATAGACATAGACATAGACTTATATATAGACATAAACTTAGATGTAGACATAGATATAAACTTAGATATAGACATAGACTTAGATATAGACATAGTCATAGACATAGACTTAGACATAGACATAGATTTACATTGAGACATATACATAGTCATAAACATAGACATACAGACTTAGACATAGACATAGACATAGACATAGTCATAGCCATAGCAATAGCCATAGTCACAGTCTTAGACGTAGACATAGTCATAGACTTAGACACAGACATAGATGTAGACTTAAATATAGACATAGACATAGACATAGAAATAGTCATAGACGTAGACTTAAATAGACATAGCCATAGCCATAGCCATAGACATAGACATAGCCATAGCCATAGACATAGACATAGACATAGACATAGATAGATCTTACCCTTATCCAGTCACACTAAATAAAATACTCCAGGAACAGAGCCAACTCATCTGTATTTCAAAAGGCTTTCCTGTTGCTTCTTATGCACAACCAAGTCTGGGAATCACTGGACTTGTTGTTTTTTTTTTTTTTTCAGATCCATTCAGTTCTTAAATTCTGAGCTTTTGTTTTTATCAGTTTGATCTAACAACTATTTTAAGATTGAGCTCTAACAGGACTTGGTCTCTCATCTCTCATTTGCTTCCTTACCTATATCAACCTCACCCTTCCCCACCCCCACATCCCCATCAAGGCATGGAATGAAAAATGTGAGCCTTGCATTTCGAATTCCACTCCTTCTTCTTCTGCTGATGTAGGGGTCCTTATCTAAGCTTTTCTCCCCCATTGATATTACAGTAATGACCCTTCAGGACGTCCTCCTGCTTGCACAATTAACAGACTGCAGCTGGTACCAAATGCTGACACTGGGATTCCACTGTAGTATCATATAGAACACACACGTTAATCCCTTTTACTTTATTAAACTGCTTGCCAATCAGATTACATATTTTGCTTCAAGGCCTTCCAGCCTGCCAAGCTCTTCTGATTCTATTTTCTCCAATGTGCTAGCACTTATCCCAGCTCAGGTGGCCGGACAGCCAGTAGAGGCTGATTTTTTTTCTGAAGACTGTGGGTCAACCGCATATTCTTGATTGTCTATGTTCACCAAAGAGGATTGAGTGGACAGTGAAAATTCAGATTAATCCCAAAGCCTCCTGTTAGTCAGGAGTTTCAAACTACCTGTCCACCAAATCAGTATGGCTAATTTGCATATTTTCCCTTCTAATGGCTTGATTAACTCCAGTCTCCCCTCTGGTGTGGTGAAGGTGCTAATGAGCAGTGAAATGAGTTAGGCATAGGAAGTACAAGGCATCAAGAAACATGATAATTAGTCCCTAAATAATGGAAATTGGGCAGGGACTTGCACTTCCATACTCTTTTCTTATTGCTCCTGCTTTACTTCTAATTGGAGATAGCAAAGACACTCAATGTGTTCAACAAATATTCATTGAGCACATACTGTTGGTCAGACACAGTATTCACAGAGTTAAGACACACTGCACTTTTTTTCTGTAAAGGGCTAGTAAACCTAGAATAAATCACATTAACTAACGGTAATAGTATAATATAGAACATAGACTTTTCTCAGTTCCTAACTGTCCAAATTTCCTTGCTAGAGTTTAACAAAGTGAGTTCACAAGCACATCTCCCCTACAAGTGTTGCCAATATAAGAACAGCAATACTAACTAATGTTCATACAATTAGTTCATACTAACTAATGTTTATACAATGGTTTCACTTGAAACGTTTGTTCACAGTACAGTCTTGTCAGTTGTATTAACAAAGACAGGAAAATATCAGGCATAACAATTATGCCTTCAAGAACTTGGACAGATTTTGGAAGTCTGAAAATGATGGTCAGTAGTTTTCCCTTGGGTTTGCTAATACGTATAGAACAAGGATTGCTCAACCCAGATTAATACTTTTAAGTTTTGAGAAAGTTGTAAAATGTTTTTCTATTAAAATGAGTATTCAGTCGTAATTATGGACATGATATGATAGACAGTAAAATGTAAAGGTTATAGCTCAACATCAACAGTAATAATAGGGAGAAACAGAATATAGTTTTCCTGCAGGAATTTTACCACCTGAATATATTAAAAAGTGAAGAGAACATAGTTGACAGTTCCACTCAAACATAACACAATAACAAGTGAATTATTTACTAGATGCTTTTAAAGTCACCATAAGAATTTTTTTAACATATTGCAAAATTTTAGATGGGAAGGTATATTTTGAATTTTATTTTAAAATTTCCAAAATTTGCCACCACTCCATACCCACCAAGCAATACCTCCCCATTCTGCCCTCTTCTCATCCTCTGGTATACTCTGCTTTCTGTCTTTATGAATTTGCTATTTCTATAAATTCCCTATGTGTGAAATCATATAGTATTTATCCTTATGTGCCTTATTTCACTCAGCATAATGCTTTCAAGGTCCATCCATGTTGCAGCATGTCTCAGAGCTTCATTCTTTCTTGTGGCCAAATAATATTCCATTGTCAGTATATGCCATATTTTGTTTATTCATTCATCTGTTGATGGACACTTCAGTTATTTCCACATTTTGGCTTTTGTGAATAATATTTTTATGAACATTTGTGTACAGGTATCTGTTTGAGTCTTGTTTTCAGTTTCTTTGGGTATATAACTAGGAGTGGAATTGCTGGATCATACAGTAATTCTTCAACTTTTCAAAGAACCACCATAATGCTTTCCAAAATGGCTGCACCATTTTGCATTCCCATCAACACTGCATAAGGGTTCCAATTTCTGTGCATCCTCTCCAACACTTGTTATTTTTCATTTTATCAATAACAACCATCCTTTTGGGTGTGAGGTTGTGTTTCTGATTCACATTTCCCTACTTGCTAATGATATTGAGCATCTTTTTATATGTTTAATGGCCATTTGAGTATCATCTTTGGAAAAATGTCTATTTAAGTCCTTTGACCATTTTCTAATTGAGTTTTGTCTTTTTGTTGTTAAATTCTACGAATTCTGTATACATTCAGATATTAAGTCCTTATCAGATATATTGTTTGCAATTATTTTCTCCCATTTTATAGGTTGTTTTTTCCCTTTCTTGATAATGTATTTTGATGAAGTTCAATTTATCTATTGTGTTTTTTGTCGTTGTTGCTTATGCTTTTAGTGTTATATCTAAGAATACATTGCCTGATCCAGGGTCATGAAAATTTGCTCCTATGTTCTATTCAAAGAATGTTATGGCTTTAGCTCTTATATTTAGATAATTGATTCACTCAGGTTAGTTTTTGTATATAGTATTTGTTAGGCATCCATCTTCTTTCTTTTTCATGTGGATTACCAGTTTTCCCAGCACCATTTATTAGTCTATTCTTTCCCCATTGCAAGAACTTGGCACCATGGTGGAAGACCATTTGGCCATAGATGTGTAGATCTGTTTCTAGACTCTCAATTCTATTCCGTTGGCCTATATGACTATCTTTATGCCAGTGCCATACTGTTTTGATTACTGTGACTTTGTAATAAGTTTTGATATCAAGAATATGAATTCTCCAATTTTATTCTTCTTTTTCAAAATTGTTTTCACTATTTAGGCCCCTTGCAATTCCATATTAATTTGAAGATCAGCTTTTCCATTTCTGCAAAAAGTTGGCTCAAATTTTGATAGTGATTGCATTGAATCTATAGATTGCTTTGGGTAATATTGACTTTTTAATAATATTACATCTTCTAATCCATGGACATGGGATGTCTTTCCATTTATTGTCTGTTTTATAGTTGTCACTGCAAAATTTTTCTTGGTTACATTTACTCCTAGATATTTATTCTTTTAGATGCTATTGTAAATGGAAGACATTTTAAAACAATAGTAGTGATTGAACTTTATTACTAACCCATGTAGTGTTGTTTTTAATTAATCCCTCAAATGTGACACCAAACATCTTAATATTCAAAAGTGTGCCACAACACCAACATAGGTTGAGAACTCCTGGTGCAAGACATAATTTAAAGACTTATAAATAAATGACTACGTTAAATTAAATTTTAAAATAAGATAAAGTAAAATAAAATATAATAAGTGTACTTTTGATCATGCTAAGCCTTGACTCCAGAAAATATATCAATTACCATGTGTGTCTTTCTTGGTGCCCTGAGTTTACAAGGGCAACCATCCACTAATTATGCCTGTGGAGTACTTACTGCAATAGAAAATAAAATCTTAACCCTCATCAGGGTTTTGATTCAGCTTCAGTTAGTCTGTGGAATCTATTACCAAGTTTTTACCACTATTCAATGATGGTGCTCTTAATTACAGGAACCCCAACAATTTCCTACTTATACAATTCTAGGAAATTTGTCACTGACTGTTTTTCCCATCAGGAGTAATGTATCAACATTCTCTTCCCCTTTCAAATTGCTCTGAGATCAATTCCTCATTCTCATCAGATTCCACTTACTGCTATAGCTATTTCCTCTGGCTAGCATAACCTCAATCAAGAAATATGAGAAAGCCCTGATCCTTTCTTTCTTCCTCCAAGTTGTAGAAACAGACCAAATATTTTCTCCTGGGTCTACTTGGAAAAGACACCATTGTTGACCTCATTGTTTAATTCAACAGGCATGCATTGAATATCTATTATATGTGAGGCAATATGGTACATGCTGAGTCATGCGGCAGTTTGAAATTATTTTATGAATCCCAAAATAAGAATAATCGTTTTTTTAAACTAATCTATTTCTGTGGGTGTTTTGCCTTTTGATTGCATTAAATGCAGTTAAGGGCCCTTTGATTACTTTACTTGCAAAGATCACTTTAGGGCTTTTGATTGGAATATATCAGTGAGGTGACTCAGCTTAGGTCTCCACCCTCTGGCTAGGTCTGATAAAAACAGAGACAGAGAGAAACAGATACTGACACATCTAAAGGAAGCCACCATATTTGATCTTGCAATGATGAAAGAAAGACTCCAGTTTCATCCACTGCTGAGCGTCAAGGAAAGAAGACCCCAAGAGGCTCAAAGAGCTGAGGCCAGGGAGAAATGAGCCATATACCTGATAGTTTAAAGCTGAACTCAGGAAGAAAGCAGAGCCACTGAGACTAAGAAAATACTCCCAGTAAGAAACAAGCCAGGTTTGCCTACAGCTGCAGAAACGTGGAGACCTCGGCAGAGATCGGTGGCCATCTTGCTTCACCACGTGGCAGATGACTTTGATGAGAAAGTACCTCTTATGGTACCTTGAGTTGGGCTTTTCACAGCCTTGGAACTGTAAGCTTTTACCCCAAATAAATCTCCTTTATAAAAACCTACCCATTTCTGGTCCTTTGCATCAGCAGCCCTTTGGCAAACTAAAACAGACACAATGAAGTACAGTTCAGACAAGACCTCTGCTCTCACAAAGGTTAGAGTGTAATTGGTGAGACATTCAGGTTGTGCTGGAGCACTCCGTCCTCAAAGTCTGTAGGCCTATCAATTTTTATTGGGCTCTGGGCAATCCATTTACCTCACATCCTCCTTAATAAAGCTTGCCTATCCTCTTCTCTGCACCACACAAAGCAACTTGGTTGTCAGTTCTGCTTGTTTAGATGCCAAATGCCCATTATAGACACTTCCACACACCACTAAAAAAATTTCTCTGTTACTAAGCATTCAAAATATCCAGAGAATGCAGATATCAGAATATTTGGTGATCCCCCCCACCCCCACTTTTTTTTGTGAAACTCAGTTCTCAATTTTAACAGTCTCCTTAATGTTTTCACTGAGTTTTGGGGAAATGGAGAAGTAATCATTATGTTGTAAACAATTTCTTTATATAATGTGCTTGAAGATTAAATCTTAACTTTTCCTCAATATACTAATTCCTATTTTAATTTTTTTTTCATATTCCCATGCTCATGTAACTTTCTTTCAGTATAGAAACATTTACCAAGGAAAAGTTTTTCAGTATAGAACTCATTTTTTAAGAATTATCTTTGAATAGATCCCTAGCCTACATAGAACACCTCTGTTCTCAGGGAGATATGTTACATTGGCACTTATCTGTTGGGTTCTAGACCTTTGGTCACTTTCACTGCCCCTCTGCAGTTACTTAGTACATCTTCTCAGCTGAGTAGAGTAGACCGGAGCCACATATGCTACTTTAGTACTGGATGATTTAGTGTATAGCCTGTGGATTACCTAGTAGGGCTCTGTATATCCAAGGGGATTGTTTGTTTCCAGAAAACTTCCAGTGTTAACTTGAATTTACAGACACATAAAATACTCATTTTGATATTTTGCTACATTATTCAGAAGTTTCTTTGTTTATTGGGTTGCCATTATGTGTTTATTTTCTGGTTCTAGTGGGTTGGGGGTGGGCAGCTTTGCTTGATTGTGCATGTCCAAGTGAACTAGGGTCCTTCGTGCCCTTTCCACAGCAAACTTCACAGGGACATTTAAAGTGTGAAAAGCAAACCTTGGTCATTTTACACTGACAAGTGTAACTGGCTTAAGGGAGAGGAAAAAAGGACATTGTTTTACATTGAAGACAACCACAAACAGGAAGCAGGAAAACAAATAAGGAAAAAAGTTAAGAGAGAAGTTCTTGCAAAGAGGATTATCTTTCAGTTCTACAAGAAAATGCCCTCATTTCAGATTAGTCACTCTCATAGTAAGAACAATATTCTCTAACCCCACCCCTGAGTAATCATGTCTTTACTAGACTTTGAACACATCATGCTCCTTGATGGATGCATTTTTTAGCATCATGCAAATTAAATATTGGGTATTCCCAGAAATCAGGATTTGTCTCTTAAAAGATAGCAGTTTTGATACGTAAAGCTTGGAAAGTTCTGGTGAGATTGATGGTTCGGCTCAGAGCTCTGACATTTGGATTAAAGCAGTACAGAAATGAATCTTGTATTTGACATTTAAAGGGAGGCTTTTCTACTGCCTGTAGTTTCCTAAATCATACCAAAAGGAACTGCCATGACAGAACAGCTTGAGAAATCACTTTCCATTCGTTTCTATATTTTCCCACATTATGGCCAATGAATTGAGACTTGGAGTCACTGCATTCTTGGTGTCACAGCAACATACACGCTAGTGAAGCAATTCATGGATATTAACCATCATTCTCTTTTTATAAACACAATAGGAAAATCTGATTTGCCAACCACATCTGCTGGGATCTTTAAGAAAGTGTTAACACTTGGAATGACTCCCTTCCTTCTAAATTAATATGTGCATTTTTTAAGTTCTTTTTGAGAAACAGGACAAGTAGTAAGTAGGTACAAATAGCTAAAATTTGAATGTCAATAAAAGAGAATTTCAATGATTTTTAATAGAATGTTCCAGGCAAATAAAATCTTTGTAGTATTCACTCTGAAATGCAGCTATATATCAGCTTGATATTTATAGTTATAAATTCCCACAAGCTAAAGATGAGTTAATACTCAAGTTCAAAATGTTTATTTTCATCTAGTAAGGTAAGTCTTTCTCAAAACTTGAGAATGGAAAATTTTGGAGTGATTTTCCACCTAAATCTGTAGGTACTTGATAGGAGAAAGTATGGTTTTCAAATTTCATGGAGATGAGCCTCTAATAATGATGTATAGATTAGAAAATAGCTTCAAAGCTAATCTCTGGCTAGGTTATCCAAGATATTTGTCGTACTTTTAAATGTTCTGCTTCACAATCTTGTCTTCTACAAAGTCAGCTGCAATTAAATCTTTAGTAAAATTGCCAATATAATGATATTCTTTACCCAAGACTATTGAAAACATTAATGTTATAAAGTATATGTGTGTGTGTATATATATATATATATATATATATATATATATATATTCAGCTACATATATCACTTATAGATTCTAAATCAAATAATGGTATTTTCTAAACCTAAAAATGTTGATTTAACAACATACCTGAAATTGGAGATGAAATTGGAAATGAACCTGAAAAGATTGATTATATGGTTAGCATAGCTTTAAGGCAATGAGATTCAAATAAATGGATAAAATATATTCACCTAGTGGATATATTCACCTAGTAGATTTCTCTTGGGTGGATCAGAATTTTATGAATCAAAACCTCTTTGCCTCCCCATTCTGGACCATTTTCTCTGTGTTCTCTTTTGATGCCTGAATTATTCATTCACTTCATAAATACAAAGGAAACCTACTGTCATATGGTATTTTTAAATTTTAAACAACAAATCTGCCCTTTTCCCCCAAATAAATGTTCTTGGGTTGTGTTTTTTCATTAGGGTAGTACTCGTCTGGATGCACATTGTACTTATACTACTTGTACATATTAATTAAGTTGCCCATATTTTTATACTTTCACACCTCCTTAAGATATGTAGCTCTCTTCTGTGGAAAAGTGAATAGCTGTTTGCAAAACTTATTAAGTAATCAGTATCTACTAGTCACTTTATTAGGTGCTGCATATTCAGAGAAGAATATTATGCAATCCCATTTCCATAGAGCTCACAGCCTTATGAAGATTCAGGCAATCAAGTCATCCTAACATTTTTACCAGGAGGGCTGGGTGCACAGTGGTAAAGGGATACAGGGTCAGAGCCAAGGTGGTAGACTTCACATGGAGATTATGGAAAGATCCCTGGAAGAGATCAGAAATTGAGTTGATTTCAAAGGATGAGTAGGAAGTGGGATATTTGGTGATGGGTGATTGAGGGGAGGGAAATTTTGCATAAATAGAAGAAAGAAAACAAACTTTCAGAATCTGCAGTAGCATATGGGATGTCCTGGAAACTAAGAGTGGGTCTGTATCTCTTCAAGGAGCTGTTAGACTGAGAAGATTGAGGGGGAGTGGCAGGAGTTGATGCTGAATATTTAGCCAAGGCTTAGATCACAAAAAATCTTGCATGCCAATCTAAAATTTCAGGGACTCTTAAGAAAAAGAAAAATACAACCACTTAAATGTTCCAACTAAATAAAATTTTTTAAAAACCATTCTAGACCAAGCATCAGGGCAGTGTGGAGAATGGAGTGGAGAAAGATGGAGACTAGATTGAAGAAGAAAAACTAGGGAGATCTGTTGTAATACACTGGCTGTTGGAATGACAAAGGAGGGACAGATCAAAGAGATATTGGGAAGTTTGAATCCACAAATTTATTACAAATTTAATTTGGACTGCAAGGGAGAATGAGAAGTCAAGAATTAAGCCAACTAGTATTCTTCCTTGGACATCTTAATGGCTGTTTATACCATTCAGTGAGATGGGAAAAAGAATTTGATGGTAGAGCATGGTATGGGAGGTGAAGATGGTAAGTTTAGCTCCTACATGTTGAATTTGAGAGAACTAGGAGATTTATTTGGAGATATCCAGTCAGCTGAATTTATTGGTTTGGAGCTCAGAAGAAAGATTTAGGGGCATAGAATTGACAGGCATGGTCTGGATTTATGGAAAAATGGGATTTCTTGAGGAGACTGTGCAGCCAAAAGATAAGAAGACACTATTAGTCAGGGTTCTCTAGGGAAACAGAATCAACAGAAGACATCTGTAAATAGTATGAGATTTCGTAAGAGTCTCTCACGCGACCGTGGGGATGCACAAGTCCAGGTTCCACAGGCAGGCTGCAAACCAGGGGCTCCACTGAAAGTTCAGTGAAGGTCCTTGATGAGTTTCCAGGAGATGTTGGCTGTCCAAAGACGAGCTGGGAAAATTCTCTCTGAATGCTGAAGTCACTTCCCCTTTTAAGACATTCAACTGATTGGATAAAGCATCACTCATCGCTGGCGGCAATGACCCTGATGGAGGTAGATGTCATCACCCATCTATGCAGTAAACTCACTGATGACTAAAGTCCATAAATGTCCTTGTCCTTGTATTACAAGCTTGCTTGACCAAACAACTGGGCACAATTACCTGATTGAGTTGACACATTAGCTTAACCACCATAAAGACTGAGTACAGAATGCTGTGAAACAGACACTTTTAAGGTGATGGTGAAAGTCTATATATGAATGGCTAGAAACAGAAGAACATCCAGAACAGAACTATGTCAGCAAAAGCAAGAAAGACAGGATATTCCAGTTCTCAGTCTACCAAGCCTCAGAGAATAGCTGCATGTATTAAGTTTTGTGTGTAATGTAAATATATCATTAAATGTGGGATTAAATTAAGAAATTAAATTAATTAATTAAACACATCACATGAAAAGTGAACAAAATGTAATCTATATGAGATGCCACATGCCCTCCATGTCACTATTGATTTTCTATCACATACACATACCCTGATGAAGTCTCTTTGCTTGGGCTTCATTATTGGAAGCTCTCATAAGCAAACTTCTTTTTCACTTCCCACAATTAAAGAGATGCTGTTATTTAATCATGGCTCCAGCTTTGGGGGAAAAAAATCTATCAGCTTGCTGAAATTTTGAAAAAGAAAGTACCAAAGGAGCATTAGTTTTGCTAAATCTACATTCTGAATCATCTGAAATGATTTTTTTCCCTTCTACTTTGCTTTTGTATCTTAATTATTCAAGAATCATTATTTTCCAAGGAAAGGTGAGATCTAAAAACAAGTGGAATGAATATTTTCCCTTCAGCCTTTATTACAATATATGGCAGAAGAGAGTAAAGGTGCCCACCATTAAACTGTTGTCCCCAGAGAATGTTAATGAAGATTTCACATTTCTTTAAATATCATCCTCAGTAGCACTGTCAATTATGACTTCAACGAGATCAGTGTGTGCATACATATGTACAAAAAGTCTGTTGCTTATGAAATCATCAATCACAGATTAATTCTGGCATCAATAAACTTGTTTGAAAATAGAAGTAAGAGAAATATAAAAGGGATTAGCTTTTATAATTTCTAAAACAGGCTAAACAGTGGAATGAAATTACTAAATGATTAGAAACTCTGTGATACCTTGAAATAAAATATACTGTAGAGATAAGAACTGTCATTTGTTTTAGGGATACTATGGGTCTAAGTAATTGTGCATTTAATGACATCTTTCCTATAAAGGGTTTTTAACAGTATAACAGAGATATAGCTGTTAGCTCCTTAACGATAGTTCTCCCCTAGCCCATAACTACTTAAAAGTATTTTATTGACACAAGGAAGTAACTAGAGGCTTATTCACATGTGAAAGTGTCCTGGGATCATTAACTTTCATTTCCTCAGCCATGAAGGATGTGTATTTGGTTAAATGATTAAAGGCATAGGAGCTAGCTCCATGATTGGTGGAACACTTCCATACATATTATAGGGCCCAGTGACCATATTGATGATGAAGAGTTGTACTTGTAGAATGGGGAGTATATCAATATTTCAACAAACACATTGATCTGACTGCTATCTACTTCCTTTACAACCTTCTGTTTATTTTCTCTTCCTCAAAAATTACTATATTTAGGAAATACACCTACTGTTCCCCACATTTCTATTCTGATAAAGAGAAAAGAGGGATCTTTAAGAAAGAGTATATTATTCTTAAAGCCCTAAGAAACTTGCACAGAGGCCACTAGTTGAAGAAGGAGGGAGAGAAATGGGGATATCTCCTCTTTAAAATTATGTGTAGAAGGGAACAGGAAAGCTTGGCTGATTTTTGAATGGAAAAGCCACCTAAGATTATGATATCTCTTAAGACAAGTCTGTTATTGCATGTTCTCCTGGGAATACAGTGAGAGCAGAACTATTGGGAGCACACATTAAAATGTCGTCACCTTCACCCTCTTAGAAATATCTGTTGTTGGTTTATCTTGACTGTATCATGATTTTCAGACTGTGGGATTAGACTCCAAGAAAGCATATGAAGAAACTTCTGAATGCCTTAAAAGGAATATAATCCATGGAATCTAACCCTGTTTATGTATTCTAAAATTCCATGGGCCAATATACTGCCCAACTTTCCTCTTATCCCTTTGTTTCATCTTTCTCTAGAGTCCTTATCACGTATCTCCCATTAACTTTGTTTAAAGTCTATACTTTCAATTACAAAATTTATCCCATATTATGTTGGCCATCTAAACACCAACATTTATAAAATAAATGATCAATTTATAAAGAAAATAAAACTACTGCCTTTATATTTTCTATGTTTCAGATAAGATTCTTTTAACATTTGAAATGGAGGAAATACACGTTTATCTATTCCTTAGGAAATTTTTGACTGCTTAGAGTACTGTGGATGTTTTCAGAATGCCACATTTTTAAAAACTTTATTTAATGCATAAAAAATGATATAACTTTAGAAAGTTATCCACCATCCTGAATCAGGTATATTGTGTGTGCATATTGCATTCTTGTCTTCACCCTCACTTTGTCCATAACTGTACATCTATATGCTGTTTTTTAACTTAGTCCATGTCATTACATAGAATTCTACACTCCTCACTATTGCACGTTGGGTTCTCCAGAAGCAAACATGGAGACAGAGTTTGGAGTGCAAGATGTTTATTATAGATTAGCACCTGCAAAGTGTAGGGGCATGAAGCAGGATTGCATAGAAGAAGGTTGAACAATGAGGGAGACATGATAACATAGCTGCCAACTGGGCAGGGAGATCTGGAATGAGTATTACCTGTTAGATTTCCTCATATTGGGCCAAAATGCTTAGGCTGTCTATTTCTTTCCAGTTTAGTCATTGGATTTGGACTGCCCTGGGCAGGACATGACCTCAGAAAAGGAAGCTCTTTAAAGGTGAGGTACACCATGAAGGATCTGTCAATTGGAGGATGCCAGCTGACTCTCCTTGGAGATGGCAATGAGTCTTCTTCTGAAGGGAAATCTAGGCAGTATGTCTCCACATCTACCACACTTATCCAATTTTGATCGCCAATGACAGAAACCAAAGTCAAACTAATGGAGATGGACAGGGAAATTTGTTGGCTGAAGCCAATAAATAAAAGTTTATGGTAGATTCAGGCATGGTTAGATCCAAGTGCTCAACGGACGTTAAAAGAGTTTGTTTTTCCTTTTTGCTTCTACGTTGATGTTTTTCTTGGTCAGGCTCTGCCCTCGTACTGGCAAATGTGGCTATTAATAGACACAGCTGACAAAGAACACCACTATCCTAAAATATCCAGCAACTTTCCTGGGATTGATGTGGATTCACCAGGCATAGATCAAGGGTCCACTCTGGGAATTGAGGGACATGAACTGATAGTCGCGAAGGGTAGTTCCTCATTGGAAAATTGAAATGCGTTTACCAGAATAAGACAGAAAGGGTGTCAGGCAGGCAAAAACTGTAATATCTTACTTCATTGACGGAGTTATTGTATGGGGTGAGCACTTGAGCCAAGCTAGGCCAATCAGGTCTTTCTTCCTGGGTTAGAAAGTAAGCAGAGATATAGACACTGAAGTTTGTTAGAACTAAATCAATGAAAGATTCCCTCTGAAATAGAATTATATTTCTGCAATTGTTTTCAAATCAATTTTATCATTTGACTCCATTTTTGAAAAACTTGATCAAGTTCTTCATCTGAAACATGGGAATGATAATGGGACCTAGAAAAAGAAATGTTTTGATAAATGAAAGAATTAATATATGTAAAGCACTTAGCATAAACCTTGACATTTAAAAAGTGATAAATAATGTAAATTATTACTGGTGCCATTAGCCATATTATTACATAACATCTATTAATTAAACAGTTACTATGGTCCAGGTACTGTGATAGAAACAAGGGAAGATATGGAACCAAATCAAGCATGACTTCTATATTCAATGAGATTCCAGTATGGTGGAGGGAATGATTAATGTATATTATTCTTATGCACTATATTTTAGAGTTAGTTCAGGCAGATGATCTTTGAAGAGTCCAGTCCCTATAGCTATAATTTTGCATTGTATACTAATATACAGGATGTAGATTTTACATATATATATATATATTGCATATATATATATATATAATATATATATATATTATATACATATATATAAAATGCAAGTCTGGTTATGACAGTCCAAGATAAAAAGAGGGGAAAATATTTTAAGCAACCTGAGTAGTTTCTAAAATCTACATACATTTATATAATATAAGCCATTATTGGATTTTGTATGCCAACTTACTGAAAAGAGAAAAACCTATCAATTTATCATCATCACAATGTGAAACTCCATGCCTGGCACAAGTTCCTTTTTGCTTTGGCTAATATCTGGTCTTAACTGAATTCTTTTGAAGTGCTAACATTTCCATTCATAAGATTAAATTGAAGAAAAATTATAATTTAAAAATAAAATATCTATTTTCAATTCACTAGTGCAATAACCCTTTCTGTCCTTGAATTTATTAACTTGTTTTACTTTAGTATAAGTAGGGTATTTTACTGCAAGTTGTGACCAGGTTAAAATTTAATTGAAACTTCTCCAGGGCAAAGATTATATCTCTCCATCTCTAGTATATAGGTGCTCTTCCTATATTCATAGAATGAATGAATAAACAAATGAGCAATAAATCTTTTTTAATGAAGCAATAGGTATCTATCAAGGTCGTAAGGGCACCAGGTGTAGTCTCTGAACTAGTATTGGTTTGTGGACTCTTTTTAGTAGTCTAATGAGATAAGGAGCTTATGCCAATATGTAAGTCACAGTTTAGTTCGGCAATCGTTTTTGTAACAAGATTTTCTTAATGAAGGAAGTGGTACAATGATTTATAACTTTAGCTCATCACAGAACAGTACAAAACCTTTTGCTGACATGCTATTTTAAGTAGCACTGGTATAAAGTAGATGGACCAAGGAACTAAATCTTGATATTACAAGCAAATCACAATGCAGAATATTCTACTTTCAAACCTTTAGGGGATCTGCTAAGCAGTTGAAAGTCATTGAAGAAATATTGAAAAGTGAAATTTTTTCTCATTGCCCTCATTTTTAAACTTTTTGGTTTGAAATATTTTCAAACTTACAGGATAATCACAAAAATATTACAAACCCCATACAGAGAACTCCAGTATACCCCATTCCCCCAGAAACCCAGAGGCACCAATTTTAACATTTTGCCATATTTGCTATATCATTCTAACTATTTAGCCATCCTCCTATCAATATCTTGATCTCTGTACCTATGTACCTATGTATGCATGCATGTATGTATGTATGTATGTATCTATCTATCCATTCTCTGAACACTTGAATGTCAGTTGCATATATAATGTTCCTTGAACACTTAATACTACCGTGTCCATTTTCTAAGAACAAGGATATTCACTTATGTAACTGCAGTCAAGTTCAAGAAATTTAACATTGCTACAAAGCTTGCAGTCTATATTGCAATTTTTCGTATGTCCCAGCAATATCATTTTGAGCCTTTTCTTCTTTATTAGATCCCATTCAAGATCAATATTGCATTTAATTGTCATTGTCACTTTATTGCCCTTTCTTCTTTTAATGGTAGGAACATATATACAACATAAACTTTCTCATCTCAACCACTTCCAACCACCACCTTCCAAAACTAAAAGTTTCCCATGTCCCAAAACAGAAAACTTACACCCATTATGCATTAGCTCCCCATTCACCTGAACCTCACCCCTGACAACGTCTACTGTCAGAGGCTATGAGCTTGCATACTCTCCAATATTTTCCTTGTACTTACCATCAGGTTTAATTTTGGCATCCTAAATCTATAGCAACCCTGTATGCTTTGATACCAACTTAACTTCAATAGTATATGCAAACTATGTCCTTATACCCTTCCATCCCCTACCTTTATGCAGTTCTTCTCACAAATTACATGTTTATATATTAGGAGTCATAAACTTAATGTACAATTTTATCATTACATTTTATGCATTTACCTTTCAGATACTGTAGGAAGTAAAAGGAGGATTTACAAACCACAAATACAATAGTACTGGCATTTATATTTACCAATGTCATTACCCTTACTGGAGATTTTTATTTCTTCCTGTGGCTTCAGTCTTTGTCTAGTATCCTTTCCTTTCAACCTGTAGGGCATCCTTTAGCATCTCTTGTAGGGCTGGTCAAGTGGTAATGAATTCCCTCAGCTTTTGTTTATCTGGGAATGTCTTATTCTCTCCCTCTTTTTTTTTGGAGATAACAGGGATTGAACCCAGGACCTCGTACATAGAAAGCAAGTGCTCAATCACTGAGCCACATCCGCTTCTCAATGAGAGATGTTTTGTTTGTTTGTTTTGGTTAGGAGGTACTGGGGATCTACCCAGGGACCTAGTACATCATAAGCAGGCACTCAACCACTTGAGCTACATCCATTCCCCATCTCCCTCATTTTTGAAAAATAGTTTTGTGAGATAAAGAATTCTTGGGCAGCAATTTTTTTGCTGGCAACACTTTAAATATGCCTTCCTACAGCTCTCTTGGTTCCATGGTTTCTAATGAGAAGTTGGCATTTAATCTTATTGAGGCTCACCTTATACTTTACATAATGCTTCTCTCTTGCAACTTTCAGGATTCTCTATTTATTTTGGCATTTGATGGTTTGATTGTAACATGGCCTAGTATGGGTCTATTTCAGATTATCCTGAAGAATGTCTTGAATGTATAAATTCATATCTTTTGTTAAATTTAGTAAATCTTCAGCCATTATTTCTTTGAGTATTCTCTCTGGCCTTTTCTTTCTTTCTTTCCCTCTGAGACTCATATAATATGTATATTGGTACATTTGTTGGTATCCTACAGGTTCCTCAGGCTCTGTTTACTTTTCTTCATACTTTCTTCTTTTTGCTCCTCAAACTGGATGATGTCAATAGTCTATCTTTAAGTTCACTGATTCTTTCTTCTAATAGTTCCAATCTGCTGTTTAACCCCTCTAGAAAAGTTTTATTTCTGTTACTATGGTCTTCAACTCTATTTGGTTCCTTTTCATAATTTCTATCTTGCTATCGATATTTTTTTTGTGTTTATTTATCATTTTCCTAATTTCCTTTAGTTTTTTTGTCCATGTTTTCCTTTAGTTCTCTGAGCATGTTTAGGACCATTTGTTTTTTTTAAGTCTTTGTCTGCCATGCCTCAGGACTGGTCCTCCTTATTGATGGTATCTAATGTTTTAATCTCTTTTTCCTAAGCCATCACTTCATGTTTCCTTGTATGTTTTGTAATCTTTTATGCAAACCTGGACATTTTGATATTTTAATGTGCTTTCATTGGAATTTAGACTCTAAGGCATCTGTTCCTTAAGTTTGTATCCAGCTAATGTTATGACAGAGCTTTCCTTGAAAGAAAGGAGCTAACGAAGAAGAAGGCAAAGGAAAAGGAGGAGGAACAGGAGAAGGAGTGTGAAGAGGAGGAGGAAGAAGAAGAAGAGGAGAATGAAGAAGGAGTAGGAAGAGGAGGAGGAGGAAGAGGAAGGAAACAAAAGAAACACCTTTTCCAGTCTTTGCAGATTGACTTTTGGAAGTGCACTCCTTCAAAGTTTATCCATACAATAAGTTTAGAGAATAGCTCAAGGCTAAAGTGTAAGAACTCTATGGTTCTTTCTGCACATGTGCCTTGGCTTGGGCATGTGCACAGTCCTAGGAATTCCCATTTTACATAGTTACAGATATGCCCTCTTCCCTAGGAAACAGTTTCCTCACAGTCCAAGGCACTGCACTGGATGTGCCACAGCCAACAATCCCTTGCTCCAAGCAGCCACATTATAACTGCCATCCCTAGCATTCTGTAGGAGAGCTTTGTGAGTTGCCTTCTACATACATGGCAAGTTCTGGGACAGTGAACCTATGATAAATGCCCTAATTCAGTCCCACAGGCTACCACAAGACAGACAGGGCCAGACATACATGCTGCCAGTATATGCATGAGGGCTATTCTGCTACCTCTGGAACAAGGACTGGGAGTGTGGGCTGGCTCCACTCTGAGCCAGTGAAGTGATGGGAGGTGGAGCCAGCTAGGAAGCCACTGCTTTTAGATACCTTTTGCTTGATTAAGCACTCGCTCTGTTACTGCAATACTTTAACTGTTTTCTGGCACTTTGAGAAAGATGTTTCTGCCAGTTCTTGCTGGGTGTTCAAAGCTTCTATAGGGAGATGAAACACTGAAGCTTATACTCTGGCATTATGATCAGGGCCATAGTATATATATTTTGATAATTGATTTATGAAGCTCTTGAGTTAATTATTATACATCATTCAAGTTTTCAGTTTATCTTATCCAACACCGTACTCTAGGAAAGTTCTGAAGGAAAACATTTCAAGTTCTTATCCAAAGTGAGTGTTTTATTTTTCCAGTGTTATGTATAACTGAGGGGGCCTGGGTCATGAAGCCAGCTGAAACCTCAACAGTAGGGTCAAGGAGAGAAGAAAATAAGCCAAGACTGGAGAAACCAGTTGACCTCTAGGGTCTTGCCAAGAAAGCAACATTCAGTCCAACTGACTAAATCCAAAAGGACTTGTAGAGCACTGTTGGATGACAGAAAGAAATCTACAATGACTACAGATATGAATGGTGTACCCTAGATTTATGAAGAAAACAACAAGTACTACTCACTCAGTGGCCCTGTAACTCTCTTTGGGCCAGGGTAAATATTTAAGGAGTTCCAATCAAAAGATTGGGTATAGGGAACAGATGTGGCTCAAGCGGTTGAGCGCTCACTTCCCAAATGGGTGGTCCCGGGTTCGGTTCCCAGTGCCACCTGAAAAATCAAAAACAAACAAGCAAAACAATCCAAAAAACCAACTCAGGAAAGTTGATGTGGCTCAGTGGTTGAGTGGCTTCCCTTACACAAAGTCCCATGTTCAACCTCCAGTACCTGAAAAAAAAAAAAGTTTGGGTAAAATATTGGGTATAATAGCAAGTGCTTGGAAATGTTGAAATTCAAGATGGACAGCAATGCCTTGGCTCAGGTTAATAAATCTGCTGGAAAGCAGGGTCATAACCAATTGCCCCTAGTGTAAAAGGTAGGATCCAGCTCTCAGAGGAAATTGGGGCTTAAAAGGAAAAGGCAGTTTTTCAGGGTTCTAGCTGAATTGGCTGTAACTGAAAAAGGAGATCATGTTGTTAAAAACCAAATGACCCAATGATTAGAACTAGGAAAAGTTATAGTCATATGGCCTTAGTATTGGTCAGACATCATTGTATGTGTACCATACACTTAGGGACATTACACCAGGGGTAATACTCAAAATATATTTAATAACTTATATGGAATGGTGTAACCATTGGGGAATTTGTAATTATGAATTCCAAAAATATAATTGGATCATGCCTGTAATCTAATCTGTTAATCTGGGCATGATTGAATTATGATTAGGGCGTTGACTGGGCCATGTCAGTCAGTAGGGCATTGAGCCCCACCCCCTGGTGGGTGAGGAATTGAGTATAAAAGGCAAGGCAAAGAACAGAGTTGAAGCAGTCTTTTGAGAAGCAGTTTTGATGTTGGAAAGAAGGCCCCAGGAGAAGAGAAGCAAGCCGTTCGCCTGATCGTCTACAGCTGACCTTGTGGAGGAAACAGGAGCTAAGCCCGGAGAGAAACGCAGCCCCGGGAAGAGAGGAACCCCAGAAGCCTGAATCCTGGCAAACGCCGGCAGCTGTCTTGCTCTAACACGTGACAATGGACTGTGATGAGAGAAGAAACTGAACGCTTTATAGCCTGGTAACTGTGGACTTCTACCCCAAATAAATACCCTTTATAAAGACCAACCCATTTTTGGTATTTCACATTAGCACCCCTTTGGCTGACTAATACAAATGGTTATACACCAATCAGAATAAACACTGAATCTAGAAAGGAAAGCAGAACTTGGAGGATTTTGCTGTTCCAGTATTTAACTCTCTAGTTGCTGGATCAAGGTAATGTGTTAGGGCACTGGGTCTCTAACATACATTGGAATCACCTGTGCATTCTTCTTCTTAAAATGTTGATATCAGGTCCCATTCTTAGAGATTGTTATTAATCGATCTGGAGTATGACCTGGGCATGGTGATTTTCAAATGCTCTCAGGTGGTTCTAATATTAAGCAAAGTGTGAAAATTACTGATCTGGCATTCCAACTGAGAATCTAAGCATGTGTGTGAAATTTTTGTTATCAATAACTTGAAAATTGTTCACTTCTGTTTCAGATCTTTGTTTTAAAATTTCCAGGAAAATGAATCATTTCTATGATTTCATATTCTCTTGCTATCAAAATCCGTTCATCACTCTCCATGCTCCAAGTTCTAGTTAAGGTCAGATATTTGTCACTGGTCTTTGTTTCATAAGACCTTACATGCAGTACCTTCTGGTTGACTCTTTATTTTACAAAATAGTGTAAAGAGATTTAATTGCCCTAAGTATTGCCCATTATGAAATAACTTTTCTTTCTTTCCTGAAGAGTTTTAGTTACAGGGAAATCCTTTCAACTGGCCTCCCCTCTCCTGGAGAAATATGCAGGGAAATTCCTTTTTCACAAGCTTTCATTGGAAGCACAAATCAGTCTCTGAAATTTGCTCTCTGCCAGAGCAGGTTGTGCTTCGAGCTTTGTCTTGGCTAGCCACAGAAATTATAGGTATGAACCAATTTTTGAATTAGCATGAAAATTCTTTTTTATGTGCATATGAGAACATGTCTTTGAAACATCTTGCCAAAGGCTTTTTTGACTTCTCCTTGTTATATGAAAACATGGTCATCCCAGAGGGGTAAAAAATATATATAAATAAATAAAATAACACACAAAAAAACTGTGGTTCCACCTTAAGCAGATTCCCAATCATGTCCTAATGTAATTTGTCCTAATCCATTTCAGAGGAAGACAACCATTTATGATTCTCAGAGACATGTGGGAATAAACATGGCTATCTGGAGATCCCATGGGTGTTCTATAGACTATATTTACCAGTTCATAAAAAAGCTAATTACATTTCTGAAAAGAAAGCTTTATGGATGCAATATATATTCTAATGCAAAAACCTTACCCTGGCACCCCACAATCATGTAGCCCTGTTCTGTTTTCTCTACACTGGCTGTATTTTGGATTGTAGTAACTTATTTTGCAATAAGTATGCCACACATTACTGCGTTAGCCTGATCACATATGTCAATGTTTGAGAGACAATCCTATTTTTAGTTGTTTTACCGGAAAAAGAAATAGGTAACACTTAGCATAGCAGTAAATTAATCCCTGGTAAAATAGAAACTGATTGGTCTCAGATGTTTTCTCAATGCCTTGGAAGATACATACATAAAGTGGCTTGTTGAAAGAAAAATAAAAAAGGTCCACCACCATATTTTATCTCTGAGAAACATGAAACTATTGTAGAAAAACCTGCCAAGGGTAATGAATCTACAAGTTTATTTTGTAATGAAATCCTGTTTCATGGATTTAATTTTTCATCACAAACATGTTTTTTACAAAAACAATGTTTTCTCTAAACAGAAATGGTAACAGATGACACATTATGGAAGCAAGCCAGAAATGTAAATAATCAAAGGATTTCTATTTACTTTTCTGTAATAATCATGAAATCATACTGATCTAACATCTCATCATTCATCCGTTTACGTATTCTTTTCCCCTTTATCTCTGGTCATTTGTTACTAAATTAGTTGAGTTAATTTCTATAGATAAATGGAATTTGAAGTTAGGATTATCTATTTTAACTCTTTATATTATTTAAGTGACTGGATAATGTCGGAATGCATTTAGCTCTGCCAGCAACAGGCTCTATCTTTTCATATAGTTAGTGATATGTTCTCATAGGCCACTTCTTATAGATGTTTTAAGAATAGTATAATTTTTCACTGTTGTCAGTGGAAATTGATCTTGCAGAACTCTGGAAATCAGATCTTCTTTCCAAACAAATGACAAACCCATGAGTTAACTGACCAGCAATTACGGATATGATTGAACTAAAAGCAAAGTGATATCTAAATGCAAATAGCATGGTATCTGCGTGTAGTGTACAAATCTTCCCTATATGAAATATAATTACCTATTTCATTTTTAATATTTGACCATACCACTGGTCAACATCCGTTTTTAAATTCCAGACCTCTGACCCCGCCCCTCCCCCAACAATTGGTAAATGGGCATCTTCCACCTCAGTACTGCCCTGCCCCCAATGATACCACCAAAGAAATGCCTAACTCCTCCATCCAGTATTCTGCTCTCCACCTTCCTCTCAAGAGCCCCCAAGAGCATGGCAGATAATTATGCTTGCAGCTCAGGGACCTAAAATAATCACCAGGTTTGGCATGAAAGGCTGCTGGGATGCAAGCTGAAGTGCTAAGCAGGACAGACTCAGCACAGATTTTATGAAAAGGTAGGGTTTTATAGCAGTTCCTCAACTGGCCTGATTTCTGCCAGCCTACAAGATGCGGCAAAGAGGCCGAAGCATCAACCCCACCCAGCATTACTCATCATGCACTCATTGATGTTTGGTGCTCAGGACCCAGTGGAAGTCTCTGCATGAAGATGTGTGTCGTGGTAACGAAGCTTCCAGAGAAGAAACACACACACACACACACATATGTATATTTGTCTCTTATTCAGTCCATGATCAACTTCTCTCTCTGTCTCCCTTTGAAGTTTGATGTTACCGTAGGGAAGTATGTTTAGAGAAGCTTAATCTTAAACTATAAACTCTCAGCTCAGTTGGTTAGAGTCTGTTGCAGCTAAGAACGAGGCTGCGAGGCTGAATACTGAATGGGGTGTCGGCATCTGCAGTATCATGGTCTATAACCCAACTTGCCACCAGCCACCTACTAAGGCTTGATTTTTATCACAAAAGCCAGATGAAATAGCACAGAATCAGCAACATAGCACAAGAAACGATTCTAAGTGGGTGCTATAATAAGAGCAGAGCTGTCACAGGAGAAATGTAGCTTGCATTATAAATGAGATATGACAAAGGGGAGAACAGACGATCTATAAATCCTTTGGAAGAAAGTTACGGTCCCCATTTGCCTGGGACAGCCCCAGCTTATGCAATTTTCCTGGGGCAATTATTAATAACACCAATTTCACTCTTAAGTTGAATGTTTGGACAGTGAATTATAGAGTCATACTTGCTTTAGTCCATTGGACATGACTCCAAAGTCTCTGAAAGCAGGTTTATTTTGAGCTTTCTTGTTTTACCTGGTGAGCCACATGTGCTACATAAAGGATATTTAGGCATTATTTGGACAAAGGAATGCAACATGTTCTATTGAATAATGTCAGTGCACAGCAATGAGTGTGCTTAATTGCATAAAGAGTCACTAAAAAGAACTATCATGTATCTATTTTAATCCTGATTTTTAGCAATCATTCATAAGTTACAGCTCCCGAAAAGGATTCCTAGATGTGAAGCTTCTGGAATTAAAAACAAAACAACCAAACAAAAACAAACAATCTTCACCTGTAAATGGGCCAAGTAATTCTATTTGCTCAGACCCCTAACATTCTCAAGGCTGAATGGAGATAACCAAAATTTTCAGATGAACTGTCTCCTGTCCCAGTTGGCAGCTTAAGGCACTGATTAATAGAATCCATTGAGTGCTAAATACATCAATTATCTATTTAATTTAAGATACTCTTGGCCTGTTATAATTGTTCTGAATACTGGCAACTTCAATTCAGGAGCTAAGTTGCAGGCATACCTAATGTATTTAAAGACAATCGTACGGGAAGCAGGTGTGGCTCAGTGGATAGAGCCCCCGTTTACCATATGAGAGGCCCGGGTTCGCGTCCCGAGGCCTCCTTGTGAGGGCATGCCGGCCTGAGCGGTGCGGTGGGCACCGCAGGAAGCGGGTGTGGCGCAATGGATAGAGCGCCCGTTTACCATATGAGAGGCCCCGACCCGGCGCCTCCTTGTGAGGGCAGGCCGGCTCGCGCGGCGCCGTGGCTGATGCGGCAAGACCTCATAGCAAGGGGGAGATAAGCAGACACAGAGAAGACACGCAGAGAATGGACACAGCAGCACAAACAGCAAGGGGGGGGATAAATAAAAATAAATAAATCTTAAATAAATAAATAAATAAATAAATAAAAATAAAGACAATTGTAGAAACTTCCTCCCAACAATATTTTTTTGTGCCAGACATACCCACGCATTTTGCTCCAGATAAAGAATTGTTTCCTTGGACAAAGAATTGAAAGTCAGGCTTATTCATGGTTACTAAATGTGACCATAATATGCCATCTTCTCAATTATTACCAATTGTAGCCGCTAAGTCAATTGTAAAGCAATTTACATCAATTGTTTAACTGGATAAAATGTTCATCTTAAGTGAAATTAGGGACACATTTTTTGGGAAGCTTTAGGGGGCAGAAACTAAAACCCTAAATAATTATCGTAATCAACACTGCTGCTCATAATAGCAGCTAAAAACCATTTAAAGTAACACTGGGATGGGTTTTTCTTCCCTTTCTAATAATTCAGTTTGGGGCCCATCTGCCTAGATTACTGCAACAACTGTCTTGAAACTACTTTGCCTGGTTTAATCCCTCCCTTAAATGAGCAAATGTATTTATACTTCAAGTCATCTCTTTATTAAGATTATT
This sequence comes from Cabassous unicinctus, assembly GCA_029593785.1. Classification (NCBI taxonomy): domain Eukaryota; kingdom Metazoa; phylum Chordata; class Mammalia; order Cingulata; family Chlamyphoridae; genus Cabassous; species Cabassous unicinctus. The sequence continues at coordinate 62,636 of JAQZBX010000240.1, forward strand.
TATCATTGACTGATAATTGGGGCCATAAACCTTATGATTTAAACTCATGTGTTTTGTGAAATTCGCAATAGTTTTGGTAACCCAGTTACACTTCTCCCTTCCACGTAAGTCATAAAATCACTAGCGAATGAATGAAGTCACTCATTTTGATTTGATTTAGTGGTTTGTATCCTAACCCCATAAGGGAAGTGACTAATGCTCAAACTTATTTTCAATTAATTTCTTTTAAAAATTTGCAAGAAGCTGCAACAATGATTACAAAATTGTTTTCTCCTGAACAATATGTGTAATCTTTGATACAATTGGGCCTATTAGAAGTATTATAAGTACAGGGTTACAAAAACAGGTAGGTTACACGGTCTAACAGTGACAATAAAATGCTGTACCCAAATATTTTCAAATATTTACTGTAAGGATTTGCCAAATAAATGAGCCCTATCAATTGAACCTAGGAGTTGTCTCAGCACTGATTCATTTCATTTGCTACATATGAATATGAGCTAAGGCGGCTTCAGTTTACACTTTCAAGGATGAAGAAAGATCCAGACCTGTTTCCAAACCTCTTTTAATACCAAGTTGGCCAATGAAGTCAAATGGGCACTCGATTCAGCAGGAAAAAAAAAATTAATCAAATTTGGAAATGAACTGCCTGATGAGGCCAAGTGAATAATTGTCCTGATGGTGCTAAATTGCAAACATGTAATTCAAAGCTAAATTCAAGGGAATATTCTTCAAATAATTTTTGAATTTGATTATACATTCAATTACATACATCAATTGTGATCCCTCAGGCCAGAAATATTTTAAACACAATTTTTCTTCCCTTGGATGCAATAGTTATCCCATTCTGTGTTTTACACTGTGTAGGCCCAGCATACTTTAATCAATAGATCAAGATGCCTATCACTATCTATATTTCATAATTTAAGTATTTATTTATTTATTCCTCAAATACTTATTAGACATCTATGATATGTAAGTCTCATTCTGGGATTGAAGAGAAAGTGATGGGCAAACTCCTTGTAGCATGAATTTTTAGTCAGGTCTGGAAGTTGGACTGTTAAGCAAATAGTAACTCTACTTTTAGTAAGGATTTTGATAATGGAAGTCGAGATTACTTTGGGGCGGGGGCGAGTGCGGATGTGGCTCAAATGGTTGGGTGTCCATTTCCCATATGGAGGGACCTGGGTTCGATTCCCAGCATCTCCCAGTAAAATAAAGAAAAATATAGAAGGTGCGTGGATGAGCCCCCAGGCCCCACAAGTGGGTGAGCCGCCTGGCCTCCCCTGAAACACACAGCAAGATGATGATGCAACAGGAGAGTGATACAAGGGAGAGCCAAGATGAGAGATGCTGAAAAAAAAACAGGAACTGAGGTGGCACAGGTGGCAGAACGCCTCTCTCCCACATCGGAGTTTCCCAGGATCAAATCCCAGTGAAGACAGGAGGAGAAGGATGAGAAGAGAGGGCAGGAAACAGACACAAAGAATTGCCCAATGAATGGATACAAAAATCAGCAAAAACGCGGGGTGGGTGCTGGTTAAAAATGGATAAAAGTAAAATAAATAAATAAATCTTAAAAAAAAAAAAAAAAGATTACTTTGGAAGCACACAGAAGCTTCTCACCTAGTCTGGAGAGAGATGGTGGTTGTTAGAGGTGGCTTTCTGGAGGAAGTGACATTAAAGGGAGAGTTGAAGGAGTGAGCCAGGGAATGTGGGGGGAACGGAGCGGCATGTAGACGCAGCTTCTCAATTCACTGGTCTTCCTAGATATGAGCCTCCCTCCTCCTCCCAGAGTTTCCCACATTCCACATTAAGGCAAAAGTCAAAACCTGATATCCCAGGCTCCATCTAGCTCTGGAAGAGGGGTGTTAATCTAGAGTGTTGATGATACTGTTGTTTGTATTGTGTTAATAGACAACATTGAAAAATTAGGACATTTCACACAGAAATCCACAATTTTGGCTTCTCTTGAAAAAATAGGAATCTCTGACAATAGTGGGCTTACCTTCCGGCCAAGTAGCTAACTCTTAGACCAAATTTGAGCTCTCCTGTGGGCCAAAGTCTCTGTCACTCTACTAATTCTCAGGATTGAGAGAGTGTATGAACAGACATTTAATTTGTTTTATCTTTTTAACTTCACTCATTTAGGTCCCTTTCCTTGTCTCTGAAGGATTTCCAGCATGTGATCTGGGCTCATAGCTATTCCAAGGTTTAAGTAAAAGAAACACCAGGCATTTCGTAGCCTTTTGGGGTTAATTTGTGTGGCTATAGCCGTAAGACATTTATGTTACTAATATATCAGAAACATTATCTTGGATTATTTTTTAGCGGTTTTGCTTTTCTTGTTCATGCCTTGTTCACACATTTCCATGCAATTCTATTGTAGCAGTCAAGAGACACGAAGATAATTTGCTTAAACAAGGTACAGTTTCAAACATACAATACACCACTTTTAAGTAAAGGGATATGCGTGAACTGTAAAGAAAATGAGATGCAAAAAATAATTTAAAACACATTCAAGCTTTCCACATTTGTACTTTATGAATGATTCTCTCAAGCCTGTCTAGGCTTTAAGGAATTTTTTTTGAGGCAGATTGCAGAAACTCTTGCACTTGGAAATTGAAATGAACAGTATGAAGGACATTGCAAAAAAGAACAATTTGGTAAAGGCATCTGGACAACACCTAGGGGTACGTGCATCTACAACTGAGAAAATAATAATATGGCAGTCTTAATGAACTCCTTTACCGTGCAGCACACTCTTTAGTGTCTTTTTGTGTGCCCTTAAACTGTGTATCAGACGTTCATAATTAAATGGAGGATCATGGTGTGAGGGAAAAGGGACATTTCAAGTTTGCTACTTTTTCTTGGTTGCTTGTTTAATTAAAGAGGAATAAGCAAGTGCTGTCTGAGGAGGAAAACCACTTACTTACCCGCTAAGGGCTCTGAATTCCGACTCACTACTTGCCCCTCTTTAATACCATGGGAGTCATTTGAGTGGATTCAGGTATGAGGCATTGTGAGCCACCAGGAAGTTGTGAATGAGAGGGAGAAAGGTGTGCATTGGGAGTGGGGTGAAGGACTGTCCGTCCAGCAAAGTGGGGTTCAAGGGAAGCTAGTTTATCCACAGCAGATGGAAATGGGGCACAGATAGAAGGGCAGTATTTTCAGTCCTTGGGCTGGATGGGGCTGATTGGCAGGCAGTGAACATTCTTACCTCCCCTCTATATTTCTCCCTGTACAGAGCCTGGAAAATTAAAATCTACATTTCTTAGAGTCACTTACACTTAGGGTTCTGGATAGGAGTTAGGTCCTCTAATTAGATGTACCTTCAGAAGATCTGGAGAGTGAAGGTGAGACACGGGTTATCTTCTTGATGCTGATTCTGAAAGCCAGCAGAGCCAAGGCCACGTGATTGTCAGGAGAGATTTGCAAAGTCCAGACTCACCACTGCATTGGCTTCCTGATCTCTGCACTGTGCCTGTATGTTCTTAAACTTGGTGGTTCTAGAGTTGTCTTCTTGTTTCCTATTCCTCAAGTTTAATTATTTCTATAAATCCCTTTTTGCTCAAAATACCTAGGGTGATTTCTGTGTTCTGCTCTGAACTTCACCAAGAGTCCTGCTTCCAGAACTGGCAGGTAACCGATGTTACCAATTGGTAACATCCAATTGGATAGCAGCCTGCAGGAGAGTTAAGACAGCTTTGGCCTTTATTTGGGAACATCTAACAGCACAATCCTCGCCTTCGGTTTAGAGGAAATGGCCTCAGCCCTAGGGAAAAGGGTTGGCAGAAGTTGGGTGTGGTCCCAAATCAATAGTCAAATTTTGGAAGCTGTGCCAGGACTCTAGACCTAGGAAAGATGGGGAATGAGTTACTAGGTTGAGCAGCACATACAGAATAAGAAAAAATAAGGAAAAATGGGAATAAAGCCTAATTCCTTTGGCTGGATCAATAACAGGTATAAATGTTAGGAGAATAAAAATTTTAAACACCATAGGACAAGACAATACAAATAGTGAACTCTAATGTTAACTATGGGCTATAGTTGATAGTACAATTATAACAGTATTCTTTCAAAAATTGTAACAAAGCTACCATACTATTGCAAAGTATTAATAATATGGGAAAACTGCATATGGGGGGTGGGTTATATGGGAGATCTGTGATTTCTGCACAATTTTTATGTAAACCTACAACTTCTTTAATAAAAATATAAATAATAAAAATAATGAGTTGGCAGTAGGGTAAAGGGAAATCTGTAATTGAAGAGCTTAAACAAAAACATCCCAGGCCCTAGCTGGGAGAAGAGATTAGGGATTGAAACAAAACAAATCTGTAATGACTAAGTCCTACGTCCCATATCTAGAGGCTTAATTTAATTCTAGAGAAGTGGGCATTGTATGACCTGACGAAAATAGGATAGAGATTACAAGTAGGAGAAGCAATGCAGGGGGCTGATTCCTAAACATTTATATTATGGCCTATTGCACTGTTAAGTCTGCAGGCACAGTGTGCATTTCTGATATTATACAAAGAGCTCCAGCAGGGGTAGGCAAAGCACAAGGAGGTAGAGGAATAGTGAAAGGAGAGGTGCATTAGGGGATGCTGTGAGGAGTGGGAAGAAGCAAAGGTACTGGGAAGAAGCATATCACTATTATTTCAAAAGAACCATTCAAATTTATAACCAGAAACTTAATAGAAGATAACAAACTTGAAGAATCTTACCATCTGCAAGGGAAAAAAAAGTCCTGCCAGTCATCTATAAAGAGCTATGGAAAATATTTTTAAAGGGTAAATGTCTAAAGAATAGCCATCAATAAAATATTTTTGCCTAAAATCTTTATTTGACTATATTTCTTATATCCTGATCACTTTTAATAACTTATTATTTTGGAAGCTAGCCCCCAAAGTCTCAAGCAGTGGACACAGACAGATAAAACTACAAATCGAGGTAGCATGATATAAGTAAAAAGAAATCTGGGTGGGAAAACTGATCTTGTCATTACCTAGCTATGTATACTTGGACAATTAATTAAAATTTTCTGTCCTCTAGATTTCCACATGGATAAGGAAGAAAGTTGGATTAAATGATCTTTAAGATAAAATAAGGATTGATATAAAAGTATGATTCATTTTTTTTAAAAAAAAAAGGACAAAAGAAAGAAAATAAGTGAAAATGCCCATTTTTGTCAATGATACTGAGAAACTTTCACTCATATATTGCAGTTGTTCAGACTTTCTGGAAGAATTTGTAACATGTTCCAGGAGTTATAAAATTATTTTTAGAATATGAACAAGTAATGCTATATTTTGAAATCTGCTATTAAGAAAATGATTTACAAAATGTTAATGTGTTCACCTTAGTGTTTTTTCATTTGCTGTTTATAAGTTTATTTCTGAGTTGCAAAGATTATTTCCCCTTCCCCATGTTTTTAGAATTTCCTGTATTCCCCCATTTAATCTTGGCTGCCACAACCAGACTGACAGAAAGCATGAGGACCTTCTTTTTCTCCCATCTGTAGTGGAAACCTTAGCATATATAAGATAAAAAAAGTCGTACAACTTAAATGTTAAGGAAAGAATATTTAGGTTAATAAAAATCAATTTAAAGCAGTGTTCCCAGGTACTTACTATAATCATCTTTAAAAGACACTAGGTACACAGAATATATATGTGATATAATATTACCTAGAAAACAAATACAAAATTGCATATATAAAATAGGTAAAAAATTACTGAAAAAATATTTTCCAGGAAAACGATATTTCATAATCCTATCATCCTCATTGATCTATGGGGGAGGACATCATTGGATGCTCCTCACTCCATCATTTATCACTCAAGAAGGGAGTAGGGACGATCCCCAGTCCTTGTGAACACAGCGAGCCTATAGTGGTCCAATGTGCCTTGTCCATCTCCCTGGGCCTTCTATTCCCTTCCTATATGTCAAGATACTTTCAGCTTCTCTGCCTCATTTACCATAGGGCAATGTCATTGCCATGCCTCCAAGGAGACATTCCATCAATGAATTAAGACAGGCTCAGATGTCCATGCCAGCATGGTAAATCCTATATCACTAAAAGGTACTTGATATGGCTCTTCTAACAAGCCTTATATTCTGGACTCCCATATCCTCCCCTTTGTTCTTGGTACAAATTGTCAGGACCTGCAACTATTTTAGTGAATATTCTATTTCTTCTCATGCAGGAAAAGTACTTTCCCACTTAGGCCAGGCTGAGAACTAATTCTTATTACTGGTTTAGAAATAATAAGGGAAGATGGGAGCAGGTCTTAGAAAAGAAGACCATCCTTTTATGAGACATCTGCTTCATGCAAGTTCTCTGTATGAGCTCTTTTCTAGCAATGGGAGTTGGCCATTTCTATCAGCTCAAGAGGATCCAGGTAATTTGGGGGATAGAATATTCTCAAGTGTGTATCACCTAAATGCCTTTATCTTAGGTCTCCAGACCCCATTCCTTCCCTACTACATCTGACTTTAACAAATAAAACTTGCAGAAGTTGAAATTTGAATGTCCTTTTTTAATCCACCATTATGATGACCAAATCTTGAAGCTGACTTTAGCAGGATCTGCTCTCTATAGATGAGGATTTCTTTAAACCCTGCCCTGGATGTCTTTCACAGTATATTCTGAAGTAACAGTCTCATTATCTCTTATCAAGATTTGTAGAGCAACTAACAAAACTCAACCAAATAATGGTCACTGTCACCATATTGTTCAAGTGCTGAGGCTTCCACTCCACCTGTAACCTGTTGCATTCCAGGGCAGGTGAGAGCCTTAGTAATCACTACACAAGGGTTATTATCACTCCAGTCGTAGGACATTATTGCTGTCCCTTCAGGGGGTGATCCAATTCCAGATTGCCATCTTTAGAATCTACTTTCTAGGGAGCCAACTCCCTGAGCTTGTGTTCCCCCAACAGCAGACACTGAGGCAAGATTTTGGCCCCAGTATTTCTTTGGAGTTACCACAGGAAGCATGTTGAGGTAGTGAAGAAGTGAGAAAGGGAAGGATGTGATAATGAAGCTGTTACTACCAAGAGGAGCTGACTTCCATCCTGGCAGAGACCCTCTCAGGAACTGAGTCAAACATATCCAGAATTCAGTCCCCTGAAGCCCAAGGAAACTGGAGTATCCATCCACCAAATCCCATTTCTCATTTGCTGAGGGTCGTTCCTGGGGCACCAACTCCCTGACCCTGCTGTCCCCTTCCATAGCCAGAGAATGTCCAGGGCAGGAGGAAGCAGGCAGCCATTGGCCTTGAATCAGACTTCTTACAAATACCTTTGACGGCGTACCCAGGGGGTGGGGATACAGGCGGGAGGCTGCCAACATCTACTACAGCTAGGGAGCCAATCCTCAATGAAGAAAAAACTGGTCTCAGTCAGCTCCTATTTATGACTGCTATGGGGTGCTTCACATTATTTGGTAAGCTAAAAATTGCTTAGCTGGTAGATTAAAGATATAGGGCATAAATTTAGTAATCCTTGCAGTGTCTTTCTTCAGAATATGAATGAAGTGAAGAATAGAGAAAATGAATAATAGCAAGAAGGCATCTGAATGGGAGCTTGAATCACTCTTGAAATGTGAGAGCATCTCTTGCTATAGAATTGCTGAGAAATGGATTGGGTAAAGAAAGACAGGGAATGGGTAAGTCCTTATAGCAATAAAGAATCAATGTAAGTAGATAAAAATGAAACATTTTAATACACTATTTAAACTCCTACTACCTCTCTTTAATATACAAGTCTCTGCCATATGTATGTATATATGTGTGTGTGCCCAACATATACAACATATAAGTACATATATGCTGCACATCTCCATTATAAAATCATTTAAATATATGCATTGTGGACTTTTTCACAAAAAATAATTTTGTATGCTCCTTATTCATATTGCTTAAGACTCTAAGCAGGAGAATGGATGGTCTTAGCTTTCTCTCACTTCTAAAGATTTGTAATCTACTAAAGGAAATTGAATGAATGGATGGCTAGAAGGATGGATGGATAGATGGATGGATGGATGGATGGATGGATGGATGGATAAGAAAAAAAGAAAAAGGAAGGAAGGGAGGGAGGAGGGAAGGAGGAATAAAAGAAAGAAAGAAAGAAAGAAAGAAAGAAAGAAAGAAAGAAAGAAAGAAAGAAAGAAAGAAAGAAAGAAAGAAAGAAAGAAAGAAAGAAAGAAGAAAGAAAGAAAAGAAAGAAATTATATAGTTATATATCAAAATATAAAAGTTACTATGACAGATCAGAAGATACTGAGGTTCTATGGATTTAACAGGATTATATAATGTTTTATGAAGATTGCATTTAACCTGAACCTTAAAGAACAATTAGTGCTTGAAAATACAGAGACGGGAGGAGGTTGGGAACAGATACTGACGAGATGTTCAAACAATATCCTAACTAAATAATAAGAAGGAGGAGGAGGAAGAGGTTTGTATTTCAGAATTCATTACCCTAGGAATTACTGTAAAAAATTGTAGCTGAAATATGTCCCAAGGTCAAATGCCTACCTCTGATGTTTCTTTGAAGCCAAGATGAGATAACAGATAATGTGTATGTATAATTGCACATAATTACAGAAAAAGGTTAGTGCCAGTGAAATGGCCACAAGGGGTATTAAAATAACAAACTGCTCAGTGATTCTTTCTTGCTTTTTCTTGTTTGGGGCACCCTAATGGGGTAAAAAATAAATAAATAAATAAGGAGAAGTGTTGTCCATTTTTGACTGTTGTCTCCTTTTTGGTTGATTTCCCTTTTGCCCTTTGGGGGTTCAGGTTATTCCCAGAATTCACTTGCATCCCCCTTTCTGCCTCCTCCCTGGCTTAGCACTCAGTGTTGCCACAGCAGATTAATGACAGCTAATAATATCTGATATATCTGGACATGGCCACATAATGAGTTGCAGTCCCACTGGGTCCCAGAAGTGTCACCACTAACAAATTCATCGGACCTGCACATAATTAGCATGTAAAGGGAGTGATCACGCAGTAAATCTGTAGGGGAAGACAGATAGCCCAGGAGAGAAAATGTAAGGGTGAAAAAAAATTTCCCTCCTTATCATTCTTTACTAAATATATGTTTCTTGGCAAGAATATTTTCTTGATAACAAACTGTGGACAGGTTACCTTTACAGTAACATTATTCCTTCCATGGCTGATAGGCAGAATTTCATTATGTCACTGCTAATGTTTCAATATTTCTGCAAAATGTCACCATATGTAAATTAGGGAAGGTTAGGTTTCCCTGGCAGTTCTCTTTAAAGATGCACGCCCCTCTTTTTCTCAGTGGCCTGGTGCTCACTTACCACCCTTTGACAGGCTGAAATTTTGTGAATAAACCCACAGAAACTTTGCCCTTACCCTACCAAGGCTAAATGAAACAGAAACACACTCACAGACATTGCCCTAAGAGCTACAAATGGAAACTATACTGGGAGGATGGGACAGGGCAAATAAAAACTCGATATCCAGAAACCCACAGTGTGCCTGGTATAATTACCAGCTCTAAGACATATTTCTCACATGACACCGAGTATTTAAACCCACATGGTAATTTTAGGATTTGTCTCACACAATCAGAGCCGAAATGGAAATGTTTCTGATTACATCGGGTATGGCATGAAAGCTTTGCACTTGATCCTTCAAATCCAGCACACAAGCCCATGCTATAGAGGAATGCACCCTACTTGAAAGGAAACAAAAATATGTCTATGAGAATAAATCCGTGGAAGGAGACACTTCTGAAAATTAGGTCAACCCTTTTCTTATATAAGAATAGAGTTATGGCACTGAGCCAGAGGGCAAAGGCAAAATACATTTTAAAAAAAGCAAGCAACAGAAAGAGAGAGCATTCGTGCACGAGACCTCAGAAACAAGGGCTCATGGAGGCTCTTTCCATCTCTTTCACCTTTGATTTGGAAAGCGTGGTCTGTGGCAGCCCCATATTTGACGCTTCGCAATTCTTCCAGTAACCGTAGATGTACTGGGGGGTGTAGCTTCTCTACCAACTGGGAAAGACAGTCCCAGATGGACTAGCACACAGCACCTGTAATCTGATAATTACCCTATAAAGTAATCAATAAGGACCCTGAAGGCAGAGGCTCTTCTTCACCCCTCAACCCACTATGATCAGGCGTCTGCCCCTCCACCTCTGGAAGGGGACACCGCGACCTCCAAAGTGCTGAATGGAGTGGTTACTTTTAGGCCTCTGTTAAGATCTACTCGCACATGTCTTCCATTATCTTTGCATCTGCTAATTCCTTAATGTGCGCTTCCAGTTCAGATCTTTCTCAGGAACTCAAGTCCCCTTAACCAATGGCTAAATGAACACCAACTCCTGAATGGTTCAAAGCTTTCTCAGCCTTAATCTGAGTACGTTAAACTTCTCTATCCACCAACACAATCCCAATCCCAAACTTGCTTCTCTTAGATTGAAAAATGCTGACACCACAACTTATCCAGTTTTCAAAAGCATTCTAGATGCCTGCCTCTCCCTTGCTTTTGTATTCAGTCAATGACACAATTTTCTTAAATACCTTTATATCCATCCACTTTTCTTTAGTTATTTACTTCAGTGTCCTTCCTGTCTCTCCTGGTTACAGAACATATGCCATTCTTTCCCTACCTGCTACCAGAATGATCTTTCTAAAACCCAAATACAATCATGTTTGTTCACCTACTATAAACCCTCCAATGGCTCCCCACTGCCAAAAAATCAATCTAAAATCCAATATTCATTAAAATAGCATGCACAAGTCTCCTTTGGCCTCTTACTCACTAGCTTTATTATCTTCTTGTTGCTCTTTTTGTTAGAAGTTCAGAATCCCAGGCCCTACCTTGGTCCTATTGTATCAGAATCTGCATTTTAAGAGGATGCACATTTATTTCACATTTTAAAGTCTGAGAAGCCCTGATCCAGCACACTGGTTCTCAAACCCGGTTGTACATTAAAATCACCTGGGAAATTTAAAAAATAATGATGCTTGGGTCCAATTCCTTGAGATTCTAATTTAAAGATTTCTTAGATGAGACCAAAAACATGATTACCAAGGAAAATAAAAAGATTGATAAGTTGGGCTTCCACAAACTTTAAAAGCGTTTGCTCTTTGAAAAACACTATTAAGAGAATGAAAAGATAAGACATAGACTGGGAGCAAATATTTGTAAATCATATTTCTGATCTAGAACTTGTATATATAATATACACTATACAATATAAAATATATAAAGAACATGAAAACTCAAAATTAAGGAAACAAATGACCTATTAAAAAATGGAAAAACCACCTGAACAGATGCTTGACCAAAAGTGGCATGGAAACAATTGATAAGGACATGAAAAGCATATCAACATCTCTAATCATTAGAGAAATGCAAGTTCAAACCACAAAAAGATAACACAGCACACCAATTAGAATGGTTGAAAGTAAAAAGATGGGCCATAACAAGTTTTGGCAATGATGGAGAAGAACTGAAACCCTCATACACTGGTACTGGGAATGTAAAGTGATACATTCATTCTAGCAAAAAGTTTGATGGATTCTTAAAAAGTTAAGCATGCACTTTACATGCCCAGCCATTCTACTTCTAGGTATTTACTCAAGAAAAAAGGAAATATATTTGCACACAAAGACTTGTACATGGTGGATTATAACAGCTTTCTTTGTGTAATAGCCCAAACCTGGAAAAAAACATAAAAAATGCTCCCCAGATGAATGAATGAACAGATTGTGGCGTATGTAGACTACTACTCAGCACTAAAAAGAAATGAACTCTCAGTACAAGTGACAACATGCATGGTCTCAATAGAATTATACTGAATGAAATAAGCCAGACAAAAAAGAATATAATCTGTTTGATTCCATTCATACAAAACTTTAGAAAATGGAAGCATATCTAAAGTGACATAAAGCAGATCAGGGGTTGCTCCATGATGAAGGATAAGGACTGGGGGCGAGGACTTACTGAGCGATCCCAGAAAACTATGGAGATGATTGAAATGTTCATTGTCTTGATTGCAAGGATGGTTTTACCAGTGTATACACGTGTTAAAACTTATCAAATCAGCCATTCCAATTATGTGCAATATTCTGTATGTTGATTAAACCACAATAGAAATCTTGATGCTTACACTATATTCTGGGCCAATTAAATCAGCTTTATCTTTTGCTCTTCCTCTGAACACACTTTATGTTCCAGCAATACTAAAATACTAAATTACATTCCTACTGTATTCATGTGTCCTTGAATTTGCATGTGCTTTCTCCTTTGCTGGGAATTCAACCTAATCTACCTCCTCCTTTGTCCTCCCCTTATGACTTTCTATCTGGAAAAACTATTCTTCTGTGAATCATTCGTTATTTCCTATGTCTTCCCAGGTCCTCCTAGAGTAGCTTGGATTGCTCCAGACTATCTACCAACCGCTCTTTATATCTTTCTTATATCACTTCCTTAAAACCTTTATTGACTGCCTCTCACCTTAGACAGTGAGCTCCTTCTAGGAAGGGAATTAGCACTATCCATATAGACTCAGGATTTATTATTTGGCAGGTGATGAAAAATGAGAAAACAGGTGGCTTTAGCCTGAGCCACAGAATCTGCGAGTAAATCAACTCTAGTAATAGCAACAGATACAGGGTGGATGAGCAGGTTTCAGGATACCATAGAGTTCCCGTAAGTACTAGAAATCATTAAGTATAAAAATTGGTGCAAATTTTCTAGAAGTTTTCATGCCTCAAATCAACAAGACAAATAAGTAACAAGCACTTTTACTACCCTTTCCCCACCCATTGTTCCCTCCGCAGATGTAACTGCTAGCACAGGCAGTCTTTATAACAAAAAGAACCCCCTCTATATTGTAATGTCTGTGTTTACCTTCTATTTGTCAAACTGATTGCCCTCTCCAGTTTTCTCTTCCTATTTAAGTTTTAGGGACCTTTCAAGCCACAAATCAAAGTTTATCTACTCCATAAAACTTCCCTCTCTGCTCCAGTCCGGAATGATTTCTCCCTTTACTGATTCATTGCAATAGTAATTAATGTATAGCTTGATATTTCCATGCAAATTCAAAGAGAGAGACTGAGATCCCCAGTAATATAGGAGAGTAAATGATTCCTTTAGCAAGACGATTGTAAGCAACATGAGAATACGAAGTATTTATAGTTTTCTATCAAACCCTGACAACACCAACCTGCAATGACCTGCACATTGCATTTTGGAGGCTATTTAAAAACAATAATTATTTGAAAATGGGTGGCTTTTTAGTGACATGTTGATCAAATATGCTTAAAATTATTCAAGAGACAAGAACTTAAAGAAAGTCTGGATTAAAAAGCAACTTATATTTTGTGAAAGTAGAGCTGACAATCCACACATGGGGAATGGGAAACAGAGAGAGGCCACAAATAAACCAAGTTTTATTTTGCCTGAGCAATTAGAAAAATGGAGTTGAAAGTGACTGAGTAGAGGAAGCTCGTGGAAGTGCAGGTTTGGGGGAAAAGGATCAGGAGCTTAGTTTTGGACATGGGGGTAGTTTTAAGTGGAGATGCCAAGTGGACAGTTGGATTTAGGATTCTGGAGTCCATGTGAGAAGCTTGGGTTTGAGACAGAAAGTTGGGAATTATCAGCGTATCAGCAGTATTTAACTCCATGAGATGGGATGACTGAAATTTAGAAAGAGAAGAAAAAAAAAAATCAAGGACTGAATCCTGAGGTAGTCCAATGTTTAGGAGAGGAACCAGAAAGAAAAACAAAAGTAACATATTCTTTTTGGTAGGGAAGAGAGGAAAGGAAACATTCTCAGGAAGTAAATGAACAAATCAATTATCAACTCTTTGGATTATGTTGAATTATTTAAAAATCATTACCCTGTTTTTTAATTACTATTATTATTTTATAATAATGTTAGTTACCATTTATTTGACTTTCATGTTCCAAATATATTATAGTAACCACTTTGCAACCCTAAACTTATTTATTCCTCACACACTCCCAGAAGAAAAGCTCTACGACTATTCCAGTTTCTCAGGAGACACATTTGTACTTGCCAGTTTAATTGCAATCAGTTCACCTATACTTGACCTTTTTTCAGTATTGCCCATCCAGCCAGATTTTCAAGTTAGAAATCATTTCAGAGTTAAACTTGACATTTCCCTCTACCTCACCATCACCTCCAATTTAATCCATCGCAAAACCCCCTGTCATTTTTATTTCCTATTTCCAATAACTCCCAAGAGTGCCCACTCCTCTTCTTGTCTCCTCGGCCACCCCCCACGTCCAGGCTGTGACAGGCTCTCATCTGGATGGCTCACCCCAAGTGTTCTTTTATCATCCACTCTCAGCCACACTTCAATCAGGTTCTCAGAACTGAGACCAAAGAAGAGACCCGAGCCCTTGCTTAACAAGGTGATGAAAGTTTGGAAATGAGAAAATCTCTCAGCTGCTTGCTGGAAGGTCATTATCCTCATCATGCTGTGGCCTCAAGAAGGATATATTACACAGGGCATTTTGAAGCAATAAAAAAAAGGTTTTAAAAATGTGAATAGCGTTCTTCATCACAGCACTTGAGTAAACTTTTCCATGATGACACCTGTAACTAAGGATTCTTGAGCACCTGTAACACCTCAAGATCTATTTGAGTTAGCTCAGGCAATTGTCTCAACAACCAGAAAGGGCAGGTTGTCTTCTTACTCTTATTTTTACAGGTGAGGCCCTTGTAGCTCTGCCTTGCTGAGGGGCTTGTCACACAGCCAGTAAGTGGCAGAGCTGAATCAGAACCCAGGAATGCCTCTCCATGGTCCACCCTGTTGGCCGCTATCCCCTTGGTCCACAGCCCCACCTGAACCAGCACTCTCTTTAATGATGGGTATTTTGTAAATTCCTCTTTACCATCCTAAAAAGAAATTCATAGATGAAACATGCTGCTTAAAAACACACTTTAAAAAAAACCTGTATGAAACTCTAACTATAAAAGAAATGAGAAATAGAAAGTCTTTTACAATGAAATTGTGTTTCATTATGTAGATGTTTGGAAACAAAAACACTAGAAGACATACCAAAGAAGTCAGATGTTTGCAGCTGAAATGCCACCAATGTGACAGCTTTAAATGTAGAATGATACAGATGGGCCAGATTGGTGATTGGATGGTGATGAGTAGAGTTGCAGTCAGGGATGTGATTTTTCCAAAATGGTGAACAAATCCTGGAAACTGTCCAAATGAAAGGAAGTGACATCTTTGCTCTATTTTTGTGCAGTTGTGTTCCTAGAAAATTCGATGCAGATTAAACTGAGTAAAAAAAAACAAACAGCAATGACTT
This sequence comes from Cabassous unicinctus, assembly GCA_029593785.1. Lineage (NCBI taxonomy): Eukaryota > Metazoa > Chordata > Mammalia > Cingulata > Chlamyphoridae > Cabassous > Cabassous unicinctus. Next base: position 77,985 of record JAQZBX010000240.1, read on the forward strand.
TTTTGTCTGTTTGTAAAACCAACTTAGGTACTAGGTTCAGATAAACATATTTTCATATTCATGAATTCCCACCCATACAAACAGAAGGCATGAGATACTTCCACAAAAAGGTGATTCATTGTAGAATAGTACTGAACAGCCCACTGCAGTGACAATGAAGTTCCCTACTTCTGCCTCCTAAATGCTCCTTGTAGCCCTTCAGTCATTGTGACAACAGCCCCCTCCCCCCAAAATATCCTAAATGCCACCCAGGAAAGGTACTGCCCCATTCAGAATCACTGTACTTCACAATACTCACTTTCTTGTAAACTCTTGGAGCATATGTCCTTCTTAATCACCAAGAACTAAACTTACTTCCAATTTGGAATACCAAGCTCTTTAACCACATACGAACAGCCGTTTATTATTTAAAATAATGAACATCTATTGTACAGATGTATCTAATGAGGGATTCACCTTTGACTGGAAATTGATTCTACAAAGAAAACGTATCTCTTAGAAACCACCATCATGTCTGGGGTCTATAAAGCTTCTTTGGAATGGAGTTGATAAAGTCTAATAATGGCCTGGAAGTAGACAACTAATAAAGATGGATTGGTTACTGAGAAATTTTGAATATTTTATGTTTCCTATTAAATACAATTTTTGAACAAATCTCCAACTTTGAATCGACAGAAAGTTTCATTTAGCAAAGTCCTTCTTTTATAGGTCAGAGCTCTTCATTTTCCCTAGCATGAAAAACCATGTATTCAATGCCTTGAAAAGTAATGTCATCTATTGTTTCTGTTTCCTATTTATAAACTCATGTGTGTTTACGTACATATATATACATCTATTTGCATGTGTGAGTATAACAAAAATCCTTGGTAAGCAATTGTGGTTCTAGTGTAGAGTAAAGGAATATGATATCAATAGTGTACTTACTAAATGCCAGGCATTGATATAAGTGCCTCAGTCAATTATCACAACAGCCCTAAAATCTGTGTATTATCAAGTTCATTCTGCAGATGAAGAAAAGCTAAGTGGATTACGCTTCCAAGCTGCCAGCCAGAAAGTAGACAAACCACAGTCCCAAGCTTGGAAGGTCTGACTTCAGAGCATGTGGCTTCTCTGCTAGACCAGGTTGTGCAAATTAATTCAGTAATGCTCAGTTGGACATGAATACTAACTCATTTCACCAAGGGTAAGATGAAAAGAAATAGAATCCTTACAGTGAATCCTAAAGGCTATAAAGCAAATTTGGGTGAAGCCCAAGTCCACATCTCCCCAACTGTCTATAAGGACCCTCCGAAAAGCCAGCATGCTCCAAGGAAAATAATTTGCAAACCAGTGTTCTAGAGGTCAAAAAAGAAGCTAAGATGAATGGCCTAAGCTTTGGGGGTCAAAAATGCAAAGCTTAATTTTTTTGAACTTAGAAAATGGTGGTCATAAAGACTCTAGAAATATTTTAAAAACCATTGGATAGAAAGTGAAGAAAACATTAGGATGCCAAATTGTTTTTACTCTATGATGAAAGAAAAATGTGGATTGAAAAGAGTGGGAAAAAGTAAAACCCAAAATGTCACTGTGTTTATGTTTCAATAGCAATTAGGAGTGTAGTTTTATTGAGCACCTACTATGTTCTAAGCTTTTGCTCACACTTTAAAATCTCTATTTATACCTCAGAGGAATTCTCAGAAGGTAGTGCTATTCTATTCATTTTACAGGTGTAGGAATTGAGGCTTAAAGAGGCTGCTTATTTGCCCAATGTTGCACAAATGATCAGTATCAAAGCCAGGGCGTGAATCCAAGTTTGCTACCCCCAAGCCTATTCCCTGAATCTGTTAGAGTGTGAGCATTTTTTTCTTCTTCACTATTGTCCTATTTTCAAAGGGAATTGTATTACACTTTTAATGGAAAATGATTTATAACTATTTATTTCATATAAAATAAAAAGAAAATCTGCAGTCTATAACTGACTTAGAACAGGCAATTAGTTAGGTCCTACAGGAAATGTAAAGTAGAAGAATCTATATTCATCATTGAACTTATTTTACGGAGAAAATTGAGTCTCCTTAATTCTTTTTTTTCCTTCCTTAATTCTTGATAATAAATGGAATTAGAAACCAAGTTGTTAGGTTGGTTAGTAAGAAAACCAAATTTCTATTTCAAGTGCTAATTAATAAGTATAAATACTTAGAATTGTGCCTTGCACCTTATAAGTACTCAGAAAATGTTAGCTCTTATTACTGTCATTATAAGTATATAATGGGAGCTCAATCACAGGCTCTTGTTTTGGACGATGGTTTTCCTGAGTCGAACACTTGTTGCCTATTTCTTACAATTTGAAGAAACCCTCTGTGTCCTAAATAAAACAAAGATCCTTTAACAAATCCTAAATAGCCATGCACTTGGAAGCTCAAAAGTCAAACCCATGGGAAAATCGTACGTCAAAAAGTTTAATTTGTATTCTATAGACAAAATGACTGGCCGATTGGCAGGGCATTTCACAGAATTTTGGCAAGTAGCAAATTCTTTGAAAGGAATTTCAAGATGGCTATGGTATCACATGGTCCTTAAAATATAAATGTACACAAAGTGGGCCTTTCTTCTGGTACGAGTCACACATAAGAAATAGACATATGATAATATGCCTGGAATGTGATCTCACAGTCAAAATGCCTTCTTTTTATCTCAAGTTTGTGATTTTGAAAACAAAATGCATCATTTCACAACAAGAACCCACTGGGAATGATGAGGGGCATAAAATATGTTCAAACAAATTACGCTGGTTTAATAGGTTTTGACTCTTCAATTTTTGTTTTCTTCTCTGGAACATGTAGTCCTTTGTTTGGAGCTGTTGCACAGGAGAAAACCAGCGCCTTCTGTGCATGAGAGATCCATCATGTAATTACCTGGAGGAAATTAAAGTGATACACAATGAAATAAGGCAAATGGAATGTTGGGCAATTATTCAGGAAATCTGATTGGCCATTGTACAGGGCAGTAATTCCTTAGACACTCCTTTCTCAAAGAGGTCTTGTACTACCCACAGAGATGTGAAAAAATGCCCTTGCCTTTAGAATTCCCATGGGAAGTCAATGCAAATCAATGTACTTCCTCTTGTTCTTGTTCTGCATAAAGGAACCTGAAGGGCAAGGAACATGTGTCACGAACAGCATATTATTATTACTATTAATAAGAGTAAATGGGACCTTTGCATCTATAAACAAATCATGGGAGATTTATATTTGTTTTCTCAGCTTTTAAAAATCAATAATAAGTATTAGGGCATTTTCTTGGGATTAATCACCTGCTGGAGTTATTGCTACTTTGATATGAATGAAGTCCAGCCAGTTATTAATCCTGGAGAAATTCTCTACCTTTCAGGCACCCAAGCAGGGACCCACATGTGGGTTGTTCCTTCCCCTGAGCCCCAGGGCAGGTGCTACAAAGAGACCAGTGTGGGCACAGAATTAAAAAACAAACAGGAAAAGGACCTCCAGAGTTATTTCTTGGAGCAGGAATTTAAATATAATTTTCCAAGTAAAATTTTTTATTATTAAGACTTTTGCAGTACTTCTGAGTCGCTGCAAGTCCAACATTTTGGGAAGAGTAGATTTGCTGTTGCTAACTTGTCCAGGGCCCTTTTGCTTCAGTGGTGGGAACCCCAGAGGGTCAAAAGCAAACGGCATCACCTGACTCCTTGCCCAACTGTAGCCACTGCCAGGCAGCAATTCTTTTGTTGTTGTTGTTGTTAGTAAACCGAACTATAGTTAGCTTTTATATAGGAGAATATACATGCCATTATAATATTCAAATATCTCCAGTATCATGAATAACTCACTCATAAAGAAATGATCTCAAAATCCTTAAGTAACTTTTACATTTCAAAAGTGTGTATGTATTGTAAGAGCTTTGGCTCTGCTGAAGGATGACTTATATCAGGGGTTCTTAACCAGGGGTCTGTGGAAAGATTTCAGGGGGTCCATAAGCTTGAATTGAAAAAAAATCAACTTATTATCTTTATTTTCTCTGACCTCCAACTGACATCTAGTGTTTCCTTCACTTATGAATGCATGCAATAAATTACAGTAGTATTCATTTCATATCACTTTACAGTTGTTGCATAGCTCGAAAAATCACTTGGCCTCATTCATACTTCGAAATTATGGTAGTTGTTAGACCTGACACTAGTTGAGTGTCATAAAACTATCTGCCGCTACATTCTGAGAAGGGGTCCGTGGTTTTTGCCTGACTGGCAATTGGATCTGTGGAACAGAAATGGTTAAGAACCCCTAACTTATATAAAGCTGCAAACTCTTCACAATTCCACATTTGCTTCCACTGATACCACTAGATTCCTTCACAACAGTAATATATCAAGTCCTTGCCATGCCCTTCATGACCCGGCATTTTATTATAAGAGCCTTAAGCCTCCTCCGTTGATTCATATGCCCCCCTGCACCCACCCGAGTTATCCTTCCACTGAAAATTAGGAAATTCCAATAATATTAATATTTCTCAAAGCTTGGATTTCCTTAGGTTTCATTAAAACCTAGTACATGGCCTCTACGCAGAATCTTTAACTTTTTTTTTAAATAGCCAATTGCTACAAATATACATCATAATCCTTGTGAACCACTTTCTTTGATAATGTCAAATATTTTATAGGTTTATACTACTAATTTGAATATTCACAATAGAAATCTTTCCGTATATTTTAAAATCAATCTTTCCACAATTTCTCTTTTGCTAGCATGAGGGCTAGCTCAAATTTCTAAGGCTAATTGATCCAAATCTCATCCTTTTTTTTTTTTTTCTTTTATAGGGGTCATTCTGTAGTGCAGTTCCATGGATTTTATTTTAAATCTTTATTCTGTTACCATATGCACAACCTAACATTTCCCCCTTTTAATCACATTCAGATATATATTTCAGTGCTGTTAATTACGTTCACATGTTGTGCTACCATCACCACATCCAACAGCAAAACATTTCCACCAATCTAAATAGGAACCCTGTACATTCTAGGCCTGAGCTTCCCATTCCCTATTCCTACCCTGTCCCCTAATAAACTTCATTCTAGATTCTAACTCCATGAATTTGCTTATTCTAATTACTTCATATCAGTGAAAACATAAAATATTTGTCCTTTTCTGCCTGGCTTATTTCACTCAACCTTGATGTCTTCAAGTTTCATCCATGTCATCACATGTATCAGGACTTCATTCCTTTTTATGGCTAAATAATATTCCATTGTATGTGTAGACAACATATTGTTTATCCATTCATCGGTTGATGGACACTTGGGTTGCTTCCAACTTTTGGCAATTGTGAATAATGCCACTATGAACATGAGTGTGCAGATATCTGTTTGAATCCCTGCTTTTAATTCTCTTGGTTATACACCTAGCAGTGAGATTACTGGGGAGGCATCAGTTCTTATCTAAACAGAAAAAAAAAAATCAATTATGAGCAAGATTTCTTACTTGAAGAGAAAAAAATCAATTATGGAGGAATATTTTATCAGTAACGACTGTTCTCACAGGAGTAGACAGACATGTCATCAGAATACAGGTGTGGAGAAGAAGAGAAATTTCAGATAACACCTAAATAAGGAGTTTAGTGATGATAGTCAATTCTCATTGAATATCATATTACACATGGGGATTAAAAGTTGCTATTTCTAGAAGATAGTTGCATTATTTATTGTACTTCCAATTAGAAATACTTGTAGTATTAAAATTATTTTGATAGCTCTCTAGATATGTTTACTAAGGATTAATGAATTTGCATTTGTGGATTTTCTATTACATTGAGGTAACAAATAATTTGTTTGTTGGGCATATCTACCTGCCAAATGAAGAAGTAAAGTAAAATAATTTCCACACAAATACTGTGAGCTCACTGTGAAACCCATGGTTCTGATTCTTACCACACCTCCATCTGTCTTTCTCTCAGAGGGTTTTCTCTGACAAGTGTCTAGAGAGAGGTCCATTGCCAGGATGGTAATGAAAACGGATGCAAAAGTTGCTGTTATAGACTAATTATTTCTCACATACCCTTACTAGAAAGGAGAGTTAAAGCGTGCCCCCAGTTGCTTTCTTCACTGTTGAGGGTGTACCTACAAAAGGCAAGAAAAATGAAAACCGCTCTCATTACCTCAAGGAGAATGTAGTAAAGACAGTTCATTTTCCATGAAAGTGTGCCTACTATTTCCTTTCTGTGGGAACCTGGGCAAGTCCATTGACATCTCTTGATTTCAGTGATTTGCCCTCAAAAATGTCTAATAGTTCAGAGGTTGAATTTGTATGACATTTTATGGTTTTCAAACACCTTTCTCACATCATCTCAAATATCTTCAATATCGTTCAAAATATTCTGCTGAGGAAACTAAAACAAGGGAAAACTAAAGGACTTTCACATATTTTTAAATATGACAGATGACGGGCTAGGTAGAGAGTAAGTCAGCTGAGATTTTTTTCCCTGGAATCTTCTCTCTAGACTCGGCTGCCTCTCTCCACCTCAGGAAAGTAATAACACAGGACATAGATTTTCTTTTCAATTCTATTCAGGCTCTAAATCTTATAATGGGATAAGAAAAAGGAGGAAAGATTAAGGCAGAGAAAAATTGTTCAACTTTTAAAAATAAATTTTCAAAGATAATTGGAAACAATACACAGGGTTGCATAGGAACAAAAATGATAGACTCATATTTGACTTAAAATTGAAAAGAACTTAATAACTGATTTAAAGCCATGGCTATGACTAACAGAGGCTGAACAGGCATTTCCTCTGTGTTTCCTTATTTTTCCCTTGTGTTAATCAGTGATGTCAACATCACTGATTCCAGGGTAGAGATAACCACATCTTCTTGAACATTTTCCTCCCCTTTATCCCCTGCTCTGAGCAGTCAGTTGCCATGTTTTGATGCTTACTGCTGTTTTATGTCTCTGTCTCTAGAGTCCCACTGTGGATGCTCAGGATGAGTCTTTTATCTCTCATTTTCACTCTTGAAGTAGTACCTAAAGCGTTCCTTGCCTTTGGTCTGTCACCAGTCACCGTCCTCCAAGTATAAGTGAAACCATGTCATGTGGGTTCTCACATTATTTAGAGCAGTTTTCAAACTTGGATGGGTATCAGAATTAGCAGAAAGGCTAGTTAACACAGATTCCTAGGCCCCTTGTCCAGAGTTCCTGATTTAATAAGTCTGGACAGGGCCCGAGGATTTGCATTTCTAACAAGTTCCCATGGCAGACTCTTGGGACTGGTCCCAAGACCACACTTGCAGAACCATTGACCTTGAAAAATATATCCTAATTCCTTAACCCTAATTTACATTCTGAACTTCACTTCCCACTAAGTCAATTCATATCAAAACAATTGAATCCAGTAATGTACTTTCAATCTGCATGATTTGTCATTCAATTTAATAATAAACATCTGTTTAGATAGCTCCAGAGCTAGACATTTGTACTTGAACTCTGATGTGACCGTGAGCAGTTGACTCAACCCCTTGCATCTCAGTTTTCCCAGTAGTACAAAAAGAGATAATAGGATATTCCTGCCTCAAAAGAGGTTGAGTATCTCGTTAGCAATCAGTTAATCTAAGCTCTTGCTATTACTTATTGAGTTGCCTGTTAGAGGCCAAGTCCTAAGCCATTCCCTTGAGGAATGTTATCTCTAATTCTTACCATAATCCCTGAAGGTAGCTATTTTCATCCCCAATTTAATAGGTGAAAAAGATGAAGCTCATAGAGGTTAAAAAGTTATCTGGTTCATCTGGTTCTTCAGACATATCTTTCTCATTACATCATGTTAACGTCTTTATATCTTTGATCACATTATCCACCACCCCTCCTACCCACTTCTCCATTCCCCAGAATTCTGTTCACACCTTGAGGCCAATCAAGATTTCCTCAATTTGGGCATCCCTTGGATAGTCCTTTGCTACATTTATACTATAGCGTTGCTTTTATTCTGTTTTGGAATAGCTCTAGCCAAACAATTTAATAAGAAACTTTCTGGTAGCCACTGATCTTGGAAGCCCTTTTACCTCCCACAATGACCAAGCCAGAGCTCTGCTTAGTGTCATTTCTCAAATCTTTGATGAATTTCAAAACCAAAATATAACACAAAATTAAAATTAAGCCTTGCATGTCCTCTCCAGTCACCATTTTTATTCTGAAAACCTGAGAGGAAATGTGGGCTGCAATAAAAAAAAAAAATATTCTTGAAGTCTACTAGCCTTTTAATTTGCATGTATCTAGTTGACTTCAGCCAATTCAAATTCAGCCATTGTGTTAATGATGGTTCACGTATCCTCTCCTCAGTTTAAGTGCAAAGCTAACAAAAGTGAAATTAATCCAACAATAACAATCCGTATTTCTAGTTTTGACATACAATGTTAAAACCTAAAGAAAAGTACATTTATTGCCCATAAGTTTCTGGATGTGTCTGTTGAAAATGTTTCTTGCTCTGCTTGCTATCCTAATGATTGCTTGAGTTCTTCACCCTAATTTCTTATGAAAAAAATTTTTCTAAGCTGATAACCATTTCCACCACTTTTAAGGAGCAATAGATATGTCTTCATATTTGCCATTTTAATTTACATACCTTTAAAGTAGAATTTTTGGTGGTTTTTATTTTTTAATTATTTTATGTCAAGGACTATTTCACAGTTTACTGTTGAGATAATATTTTGATTTTTCACCTATCCCTGGTTTTCTACCCGAAAATTCTGACAAGTTTTTGAGGAAACACAAGTGTCTTTACCATGGGATTTATTTCTGTGTTTTTAGAGGCATAATATTCAATATTACTTAGGATTTCTTTTTTAAGTTTTCTCTTACGTTCCACTGACTAAATTGTGAATTAACATGTTCTGTATCCTTAAGAGGAAGGAGTTCATATGATAAAGTCAGTGGTTAGCAAACATAAAACTTTTGTATCTTGAAAAGAATAATATATAGTATCTTGTATCCCAATTAGGTGGAACAAATATGCTACAATTTGTAATTATTATATCTATTACCATTATGTTTAATGAATCCATTCTTGAATTAAAGCTCTCTTCGGTTTATTCACAGTGCTATAAAGACTCTTATAAAAAACGAGCAAGGCTTTCATCCATTTATAATAAAAGCTGAATGGCTAAACAGACTTACGTTTTTTTTTTATTTGCATTAATGAGTTCATCCCCAAATATATATGCAATAATATAGAAAATTAAGTTACAAATGTAGGGATGTGCTCCAAGTCACCATGAAAATCTGCATGCAAATGCATAATAATCACAAATCTACAATATTACAATATTAAAAAATACCCACAATTAAATTATCATGTGGAAATAATCATAATGTTATTGGAAACTCAATTATTGTGGCAACCCTTGTCGGGGAATTAGCAGAGTATGGCAAAGGCAAGTCAGACCCGAATTCATCAAATATATATTATCACAATATTACATGTTCACTTCGATTCCATGCAAAGACAAACATCCTCTCTCACTAGTATCTGCTCAATGCATTTGTATTATTCATGAACAACTCTGTGATCTATTATACATACAAAACTGATTGTACGCTTCTTGCCTCAGGCTACAAGGCAGAGACACAGAATTAATTTTATTATATACACATGCATGATAATTGTGAAGGATTCGGTCAAATACCAAACTCTGCTCCTGTGCTCCATTATTCCACTTTCCAAAAAAAGAGGTCTAAGGTCAGCAGCAATTTCTCTTCCTGACAGTGAAACTCTTTGTCATTTAGAATAGAAAGCTCCTCGGTACTTTTGAGCCCCGAGCTGTGAAGAATAGACGGTACACTGCTCTCTACCAAAGCAAATAAATAAGTTCATTTTATTGATACCCTAAAACCATAGGACCAGGTGACATCATTATTAGGGATATCTGTGAATTGCAGATTGTAGCTACCTTATAACTGGCCAGTTCTCCTGCAGGGACAACTGGGCCATATTTTATGGCATTGACCGGGACTAAGTGGGATTTAAAAGTAACATCAATTTACAACTTTAAGGCTGGCTAGTTTCTCACTCAGCAGCTCTCCTTCCCTGTAGTACCACTTCCTCCCTTGTGCTAAATATAAACATTTCTGGTTCCTCTCCTAAATTGCCAATTCCTCCAAGGACTTGTTTACTTTTGATTTCTGAATCCTTCTGTCACCAGTATCTAGCAGACTGCTTTAGAAAGAGAAGAAAATAAATACTTAGTTTAAGATATGATTCCTCTTCTGCCATCTACCGTAATCTTATTTTCTGGATGGATCTATACCAGCACTGTTCCAAAGAAATATAATGCAAGCCACTGATAAAATTTTAAATTTTCCTGTGCCTGTACTTGTAAAAATATAAAAAATTACAAGTGAATATAATTTTAATAATATTTTATTTACTCCAGCATATACCAAAATATTATCCTTTCAATAGGAAATCAATATGAAAAAAAATTATTAGTGAGAGAATTTACTTTTTTACAAGTTATTCTAAATCTGGTGTATTTTGTACTTACAGCACATCCAATTCAGACTAGCCACATTTCAAGGGCTAAGTATACACATGCAGCTAGTGGCTACCATATTGGAATGAGTCTGTCTAGACTGTGATAGATTCATTGAAAATAATCAGTTAAGTGGCTTTAGATGTGTGTATTCCAGATGAGTTGATCAACTGCTTTTGCTTTTCAACTGATTTTCTATGTGTTAGGTATAGTCTCAGATTCAGAGTAATCGTTTCCTAATTAGAGCAAATAAAAATAATTTTAAAATTAGATAAAACAACTTTTGGAAAGGGCATTGCTTTGCCACAGGTAACTCTCTTAGAAGTGATACATGTTAATGTCCATCTCATACACTAACCCCATCTACAATCTTTGAGTGAGAGGAGTCTGTGGAAGAAATTGTAGTATAAGAAAAAGTGAGCATAATTTAGAATCAGAGAAACCGAAGTCTAAATCACTGTTCTCTCTATTGAGCCATTTACTGCATATTTCTGAACCTGAGGTTCCTAATCTATAAAATGAGGTAACAGCACCTCCTGGGCTTGCTGTGAGAATTAAGTGAGAGAATGCTTATAAAGAGCCTAGCATAGTATTTGGCTTATGGTAGGCACTACATGAAAGCTTAATTATTATTTTTTATCACTGTTTTTACAATTATTCAAATACCCCCTAAAATTACACCTGACTTTTTCAATTTGAGTCTTCACAAAAAATGAGAATGGTAAAAGCAGTTTTCTGGGTTGCAGCTGAAAGATAAAACCTGGCAAACTGGGTCAACACTATGTAGAAGATGCACAAAGTGCCGCGTACAGGCTCTCAGATAAATGCTCTTTTGTGCTATGATGTTTCCTTCCCTCTAAAGAGACTGGATGATATAACTTTTCCAGGGATGCTTTTCAGAATCTTCACGGGTCAGGACCATCATAAAAACAATCTGCTTTAAGTTCATGAATAAAAATGTCTCTGCTTTATTGTAGGTGTTTTGGTAACCCAAAGAAGATCTGTATAAAAGCTTGGGGGTATTCCACTGAGAATGCATATGCCTTGCTACCTTGTTGTTTTTAAGTCATGGTGTACATTGGACTTCTCCATTTCTTTTCTTTTTTGGTTGTATAGAATCACAGTTACTGTGGATGTAAGATGAACACTCAACACTCTGTGTGCATTTCTAGTACACCAAGGATGGGTGTTTTCTTCCCCTTAACCTAAGACTGCACATAATATTGACTACATTTGGTGATGATACAAAGTAAGGATGACACAGGTATAGACTAAATTTGGTGGACTTGGTTTCAAAAGAAAGCTTTGTGCAGTGGCAGTGTCGTAGCCAATGAGGTTCATCCAGGCACTATTATTACTAATTGAAAACTTTTTCCAATACCCCGCCATGATGGCATTGGCAATTTTTGACGGTCTCTACGGAGAGTGAATTTTTTAAATAACAGCAACAAACCAGATAACCATGCGAGGATTTCTTAAACATTTCAGTTGAGACTCCAAATGTCAATGACTTATTTTAAAAGTCTTCAAATAAATTTGTTCAAATTAGATCCTTTGTGATTTTTTTCATCTCCTTCAGAGTAGAAAACTGTGAGCCCTCTTCCTCTTAAACTTTCGGTTCTTGTTTACACCTAAAAAGTTAGTATTTGAGAACCAGGTGTAATTAGTGTTCAGGAGTGAGCGTGGGGAAGGTGGGTGGTAAAATCTCTCAAGTGTTGTAGAGACAAGGCTATTGCTCCCCGTGTTGTTTTTTGCATAGGCATCTGCTTCACCGGGGCTTAATCACGACATTGCAAAATATCTACAGCAGCCTGCTCTAAAGCGCTGGTGACATGACGAAGCTTTCCTCAACAAGCAGAAACATGACTGTGACAAAGGTGAGGCTCAGGGAAGAGGTTTGGGGAGTTCTTCCCCAGCATTTACTAGCTCCATAACTTTCTGAGAGAGACACTTGTTTTCTGCTTCACTAACTTTCCACAAACTTTTAAGGTATAACAAGACCCTACACATTTTTTGTTTGTTTTCTTTTACCTTTTAGTTTTACATATTGATGGAGTTTAGAAGCTTCCAGCGCTCCTTTCCAATGACTCTCTAGTGTGTGCTGTCTCTGGTCTCTTTCTAAACCCCTTTTATTCTATGGGCAATGTCTATTTTCAACTAAGTCTTGAATAACCTGACTCTTATTAGCTCCAGACACTTAGATGTTCAAGGAGAGGAAGCAGCTCGAGGAGAGGCAGCTAATGATGTATTTGTATCTGTTGAATGATTCATTCTTGCATCTAGAAAGAGGATACATTTTTAACTAAAGAACTGTAATACTCAGAGAAGAACTTGTGTGCATGTGTTTCTTAAGTTTCCCGGGTTTACTACATGAAATGATGGCTCTTTGTCATGATCCCTCCCTGCCCTTTTAAGGTAGACTTCTTACTAATAGTCTCATATATATACAGTCAGCTAGTGGTAATAGGACAGAAATTTAATTTCCTTATATTGTTGGCCCAAGTTTTCTCTTCTTTCCAGAAGTCCTGCCCAGCATTGTTTAAAAGAAATAGAAATGTTGAGTCAGAAATATGACTACGTAATTTTAAATTCTCTGACAGCTACATTAAAAAAGTAAAAGAAACACATAAAGCTAACTCTACTAATGTATTTTATTTAAACAAATATATCCATTGCAGCGTCATCCAATTATCATGAGAAAATATTAATGAGCTATTTTACATTTTTTCCCCTACTAAGTTTTGAGATCCCATGTGTATTTTACACTTCCAGCACATGTCAGTTCAGACCAGTCACAGTCCAAGTGCTAGCGATACCTGGGTCAGCTAGTGACTACTCTATAGGACAGACAGCTCTAAACCAACGTTTTCGCCTGTCTTGTACTGAACTGCAGAATGCTACCACCGAAAGATGAAACTCAAGTTTTCCTTGCACAAAGCTGGGATGCTGAATGCTGACTGACATTTGAACAAAGAAAATGTCTTTATATCTAAGCCCTAGAACTATTACTTTTGTAATAAAGTGCAACCCTTGGGTCACTTCAGACCATTTCTCGTGATTTGCGTTAGGTGTTCTTTGAGACACAACATTAATCCAGTAATAATTAAAATGATCTACTGTACTATTAACATTCTCAAATCTTTTCAGCAAAGTGATCTATGCCTGCAGCAGACTGACTAATTAAAAGGAGCACAGTTGTAAATGGCTATTGTAAGCACTTCCCTCCTTAAAAATACAGCTCTGGGAAGGGCAGTTTATGGACAAGAGCTACTGGGATTGATTTGCTTTACACAGAGGCCGAGGCAGCACAAATAGCAAGTTTTACTTGAGAGTCTGGTGTCTTGCTTTGCTGCCAAAGTGAAGCTTTGGCCACAACTTGGCCGCCTGGGGAAATGGCAGGCTGTGGGCTAGTAAGCCATTTGCCCCGTGGGGTTTCAGGATGACAAAACTTTTTTGCAAGGAGTCCTCCCCTGACCTTTCACATGTGAGTCAGCATTCCTGGGTGGCACAGCCCACCTTCCGGAAAGAAGGAGCACAGCTTCAACTCCACCCAGCAACCTCTCTTCTGCCGTGATCCTGCCCTGAGCCAAGAGATTTGGGTGTGTAAATCCAAAGAAGAGTTGCCTCCATTTCTTGCTTGTTTATCCTGCTGGAGTCAAAATGAATTGCTTGTTTCTTGTTCTCCCTTCCACACTGGCTCCCCCATTAAATGATCGAAGTTAGTCATGTCTGAGATTTTTCACAATAATCTTTCCTGTTCTAAAATGCAAGCGATGTCTGAGTAGCCTTGAAAAAGAGCTGAAAATGTGGAGGCAGCAACGCCACCGGTGAGGGAGTAGCAACTTCTTTTGTACACCTGGGGACTCCCAGAGAAGACCCCAGCAACACTTTGTCAGTCCCAGGTAAATCTTGTAAGTGAACTTGGGGGTGCTGGCATTTCTGTTTCACCTCGTCCATTTCCTCATGCCAGTTGCCCGGTAACCCTCTTAACGTCATCAATCATCATTGTCCCCACATCAGTGGTGTGTAGAATGGCTTGGCTACAATCACAGTGCCTGGCGCCAAGTTAGCACACAGCAAAATAATGGATCAATGAGTGAGCAATGAGTAGAGGAGCTCCTATTGCTGTCAACTACAATCAGATTCCTTGGCAATCTCTCCTGGATCTTAATTTCTTCTCGTTTGGATGTTTTCAATATTGTATAGAATTATGGCAGGAAGCTATTAGGCTGTAGAAGCTAAGTAGCCTTATGTTACTACTTCAAGCCAACTAAACAAACCTTTGCCCTAGATCAGGTATAAGGGAATTAAGAAAAAAGTCCTTCTGTGCCAAAACAGGGATCAGAATGGTGGTCCAAGAAGGAAATCATTGAAGACACAGTGTGCTATTTGCTCAAAATAATAATTCCTTTAGGTATCTAGGCATCCAGAAATTCTATTTTCAAAGCAGATTTCTGGATAAGTAAAGGGTTTGAACTATCCCTTTTGCTTTTCATTGTGTATGACTTTAATTTACATAAAGTTTCCATGTGACCTGTATAGTCTAGTAGAATCACCCATACTGCACTCCTCTGGATGACTCAGTGGACAATAAACTCAATCTTGGGTGTGTGCAACCACAAAGCTCTCGAATGCCTCAACTTGCCCAAGGGAAGAGCGAGCTCATCACTAAACACATGCCCTGCAGTAATTAGATGAATAATACTGGTTCAATCTTCAACCATATTTTCTAAATCCACTCAGCATGATTTAAGTACGTTCAGTTTTGATAGAAGTAGGTTTAATAGCAATAGTTCAAAGTGTCAGAATTGTCAGAGTGGCCACATTAAAATACAGAAGGATAGAATCAAATCTATAAATGATACTCATTGTAGGATTGACTTCACTGCCAGTCACTTTGTATAGTTTCGCAGAGGGGAATGATGAGGTTCCACTTAGGCTTTAATAAGCTTAATGCAGATTGAGGTTGCTGTGCAAAATAGGACATATGATAGGCCTTAATTGCTGAGGAATAAGGAAACTGAAAAATAATATTTAGAGGCAAAGATAAAGAAGCCCTAAGCAATGCATACTTCTTAGATTCTCCTCTAGGATACCCAGTTCAGAGTTACACCCATTTTGAAGGATACATAAAACCATTGTATATATAATAGTATCAGAAAAGTATAAAACAAGCTTAAAACCATGCTCAAATGTTCAGGTGACAAACACATAGTGTCTACTTTTTTGCATCAGGCAAACCATTCCCATGTAAATCATATAGCCCTATGACTAAATGAATAATTCACTTTCAAAGCAGATGTTTGGAAATCATATTGACATATTTTATTTTGGAAGTCCAAAATAAAACCGAATATAGGCATTTCAGTGTTCTAGACTGTTAAAAGACTTTGTGGTCTGAGTGATAGCTGCTAAATATGTAAGAAACAGTAAATTGTATTCTAATGATCACCTCCACTAATTTATTAGTAAAACCATTTATTTGGACAGGTTCTAAACTGTTATTCATCTTCTTTGTGCAGTTAGTTTTTACACAGGGCATAAATATTATTCATCTATATCATTAGTTATCTTAAGTTGATGATATTCATTGATCTGTCTATATCAACCCTTGCTTCACTCTACTCCCTTTTAAATATCATTAAGTATGTCACATACAGATTACGATTCTTTACTCATTGAAAATTCTTACAAAAATGTTTGGTTTCTCTTCCATTAGAAGTTGAGCCTCTAAACATTGACCAAATCCACTTGGATATATATTTCAAGCCGTGACTAAATGTAGTGATATATTTTAAGTAAACAGAAGTTCAAAATAATCTCAATATCCCATAGCCCTTACCATCAGTCTCAGTAAAACAGATCAATGAAAAACAATATAACAGAATAGCAAACATAAATACTGAACCCTTATTTGTAGATGTTGCCATAAATGTAACACCTACCATATATAGAGAGGGGTACTGAAAATAACTTTCTTTTGTAATAAGTACACTGTTTCCTGAGAGAATGGTAAAGTGAGTGCTATAAATATGTTATTAGGTTAAAATCAACAAGGAAGCTACTTCCTAAAGACCTTACATATCCAAGTTTATGATGAGGAGAAAAACGTCCTTTCGGGTTATTGAACTAAAATCTAATGACATGATGGATGCTTGATTGTATCCAAATGTCATCAAAGCATCTTATCATTCAATACAGAATTCAGTTAACTAGATATTTTATGTGTGTGAGAGAAAAAACCGAAATGTGATGTGAATTGAGCAGATGCCTTGGAAAATATAGATCAGAACATTATCGTGATAGGGTTATGGCATTTTGGCTGTAACATAAGGCGCCATCTACATCACAGCCAGAGGTTGAGTGCCATATAAACAGAATGCCTACTATTATTTCACAGACCTACTTCTGCAGGGCCATTGCATCATTTTTTTTTTCATTCATCTTTCCCCTTTTCTGTGTGCAATAAATCTGCAATACTTTCAAGAGTATGAGGCACACGCTTAAATACAGCATATTCATGAAAGAATTTTCAGAAAGTGAGCCATTTGATGGATTATTTTTTTGGAGAAAATATTTAACTTGACATTGAGCAATTTATCTAGAATAGGAGTTTTTTGGCCCCTCCTCTGACTTTCTGTGATTCTCTCCTGAAGACTTGCCTGGTAAAAATCAATGTGTTTAGCTGAATTAATAAGCAAAGGACAAAGTAGATAAATTGATTTGCCAGGCCGGAGATGGTGGGCTGTGTGTTGGTCCAGTGTTGGAGGACTATGGGGACTGCTTATGACTCCAAGGTAATGGTGACTTCATTCTCCCCCATCCCAGAGCCTCTCTCAGGCAAAGCCCTTTCTATGGGCCTGCTTAATGTACAGACTTAGCAAGTCAGTGGGATTTTCCATATCTATATTTGTTTCTTCTCTTTATCAGTCCATTCTCAATCCCAGCCATGCAATTGTTTTTTAACAAATCAATTTTATTGATACATATTAATTAAGCATGCATCCATCCAAAGTGTACAATCAGTGGTATGTGGTATAATCACATAGTTGTACATTTATCACTTCAGTCATTTCTAGAAGATTTTCATTATTCCCACAGCAATAATAAGAAACAAATGAAACTCACCACCTCTCAATCTCTCTATGCTTCCCCTGCCATACATAGCTGCTATTCTTTTTCATTCTCTCTAGAATATTTGTATTTACGTTGTGTAAAAATAATCTTATATATGCAATATCATCCATAATGGTATTTTAAATGAGGTTTCACCAGGTTATACAGTCTCATGTTACATTTTTTAGCTTTCCTTCTAATAATATCATGATCTTAGACTTACCCTTTCAACCACTGTCATAACCATTCGGTAGCTCTGCTAGTTAAAAACACTATGATGGGCTTTCACCATTTCTGTTCAATTCCAAAGATTTACAAACAACATTTTTAGCAATTTTGCACAGATTAACCCTCAGCTTTCCATTTTTTACCTTCCTTCTATTTTCTGGTGACCTATATTCTAAATATTAACTCCATGAGTTTACATAATATATGTAGTTCTAATAGCACAATTATACAGTATTTGTCCTTTTGTGTCTGGCTTGCTTCACTCAACATAATGTCCTCCAGGTTCATCCATGTTGTCATATGCTTCACAACATCATTTCTTCTTACTGCTGCATAATATTCCATCATGTATAGATACCACAATTTCTTTATCCATTCATCAGTTGATGGACACCTGATTTATTTCCAAATTCTGGCAATCATGAATAATGCCACTGTGAACATTGGTATGCAGATGTCTATTTGTGTCACCACTCTCAGTTCTTCTAGGTATATACCTAGTAATGGCATTGCCTAGTCACATGGCAAGTCTGCCTTCAACTTCCTTAGCAATTGCCAAAGAGTCCTCCACATTGGCTGTACCATTCTACATTCCCACCAACAGTGAATAAGTGTTCTTATCTCTCCACATCCTCTCTAAAATTTACAGTTTTCTGACTTTTTGATAGTGCCAGACATGTAATTTTATGTGGTCAATGTAAGAGAAGAAGAATCTTAAAAAGCAGTTCCTATAAGCTAGCTATTTTCAAAGTATTGTCTTTTTTTCTTCTCACAACAGGCCTACAAGGGGAATTTATATTACTTCCACTTTACATATGTAAATGTTATATCAAAGAAATACAACTGGTAGGACATAACCATAAAGGAATTTTATTTTGATCTTGCACAATCTTTTAATGTATTCTATGGGACTTGTTCTTCTTTTATCCCTGGATTAAATTTTTGATAAGTCCTTTGGATTTTCTGATCATAGGCCACAATAAAGTCAGTTTCCATTCAGTGATTAAAATTTCACTTCCATATAATGGTCCAAACTTCATATTTTTATTAAAGTGAAGACTTCTTGCTCTTTCATCTTAGACCTGTTGGAGGCTGACTGCAGGAAAAAGAGGACCATTTATTCTCCTTATTCCTTGGCTTCTACTTTTACCCCTTTTCCCAAACCTGCTTAGCATGGTGCCTGACTCTCCAAGATAGATCATTGGAGGAGCTAGATGATTAGTAAAACATTATAAAACCAGTTTCCCACCTTATTTTCAAATCCCACCTTGGTGGCCCAGCACATCACCTTGGTATGTAGCATTTATTGACTGGAACCATGACTTAAACCCTATTATCTTTGAAAACATCATGAAAAAAATTAAAGATTTATCAGTTTTAGAAGTTTTCTAGCCAAAACATAAGTGTGGTTTGGGAATATAATTAACTTCATTAAGACCATTACCGTTGCCACTCTTGTGTTCCTCTTCCAGAAAAAGAACAAAAATCATATAACTTGCTCCGTCTTAAAACCATTTTAAACATGATATTTCCTATTAATAGAATAAGGGACTAAACCACATTAAGAACCTACATTCACAAAATAAAGAGAATATAGTTGGTGGAGCTTAAGTTGTGTTATTTGTTCAAAAAAGAGAGCCTCCATCAACTCAGTCAACTATAATCACAAACATGAATTTTTTCTTGCAAATCTTAAAACATGTTTACACATTTCCTAGAACTTGCTTGAAAAAAAGATGACAAAACTATAATCGGTTTCTAACATCGTGAAAAAATATAGGCATTGCTTTATTAGGGTTGTGTTTATATTCCATGGTACGTTCAGTGTTCTGTGCCTGGGTGGGTCGCCTGCATTTGAATGTGTGTGTACACATGTGTGTTTATGTGTGCCTGTGAGATAGGTGTGCATTTCTATCTGTTATATGAAAGGCCAACATGCACATTGGCAAATTGTGTCACCTTTAAAATGGACAAGAGTACCAAATTCTAGATAAAAGAAATATGACTATCAAGAAATTAAGTGGCAGACCAAGCTTCCAGTGCCTTTCTGACTTTAAACATAAGCAAATATCAGATAAAAAATCAAAAGAGAAAAACGGAGAGTTCATTACCAGAGTCAAATATCATCTCTGAGGCAAGAAAGAGGACAAAAACAAAAGGTAGGAGGAAAAAAAGCATTATGTGGACAATGACAGCTGAGAGCTTGTCTCTTGAAGGGAACTGGATGCTAACTGTGCCCACACATTAAAGGGGCTAAAAAGGACTCCCCACAGTTTGAAGCAAGAAAACTAGACAAAAAGCCATGCCATATTATGCCTGGAGCAATGGCTTTTGGAAAATCCTAAGGTGAAGGACTAAAACATAGTTTCTACCTACAGTTGAAAAACAAGCATAATTTCTGTGACAGTTTGAATTTGGTGAATACCAAAAAGAAATTATGTTTTTGAACTAATCCATTCCTTTGGGTGAGAGGCCCTTTGATTGCATTAAATTCAGTTAAATGGTCTTTGATTAGATCACTTGATGAGATAGATTCAGGGCTTTTGAGTGGACCATGTCAGTGAGATGTAACCTAGATTGAGTGTCTGCCCTCTTGCTGGCTCTGATATAAACAGAAATACACAGAGAGAGACACGCACAGAAAATGGAAACTGCCATTTTGACCTGGCCATGTGAAAGAGAGGCCTTGTGGATACCTAACTGCTGAAGCTGAAGTACAAAACCCCCAAAAGGCTGGGCCCATGGAGCAACTTAAGGTGAAGAGACAAACCATATGCCTGAACTCGGGGAGAAAGCAGGGCAGCCGAGATTGAGAGAGGAGGCCCAGAAAGAGACAAGCCCTGTGCCTGGTTGCCCACAGCTGAGCTCTGGCAGATGGTAGATTCTGGAGGGGAAGGTAGGGACCTAGGCAGAGATTGTCTACAATCTTGCTTCGATACATGGCAGGACACCAGGATGACCAGCAGCTACTTTGGTGAGAAAGCATCTCTGATGGTGCTTTGATTTGGACATTTCACTGCTTTAGAACTGTGAGCTTTTACCCTACATTAAATCTCCATTATAAAAGCCAATGCATTTTTAGTTGCCTTGTATTTGCATGGGCAGCCCTGTAGCAAACTGAGACAATTTCCATTCATCTTCTTATTAGCAATCAGAGAAGAAGCCAGAAATTAAGGAATAATGTCTTTAAGTTTTTTTACCAAAAACAAATAAGGTGTTTCAATTACAAAAGGAAAAAAGTAACTTTGTATGAAAAAGCCTGTCAATTGGCTACACTCTTGCAATCATCATGAACATCATCATCAGTGATGGGACAAATAGTAGGATGCAATGAGAAGAACTCAGTTTCTCTCCTGGAATAGTCCTGCCAAGGATCATAAGCTGAATCTATTCCTGAAGAAACATCAGGCAAACCTAAACTGAGGAGCATTCCTCAAAAGAAAGCTGGCTTACAAGCTTCAAAACTGTCAAGGACATAAATGTAAAGGAAAAAGTCAGGACTGTTACACATTTAGGGAAACTTAAGAGATATGAAAAACAAATATAACGTGTGATTCTGAGCTAGATTTTTGCTATAAAGGATATTTTTGGAACAATTAGAAAAACTTGAATGGTGTCTAAGGATTACAGTATTAATGTATCAGTGTTAATTTTCTGATTTGGATGGTTGTGTTGTGTTTATGTAGGAGAATGTCTGTTTGTAAAAATACACACTAAAGTGTTGAGGCATTGGGTTGGTAACATACTCTCAAATGGTTCAGGAGAATTTTTCTTTGTACTCTGCTTGCAACTTTTTGGTATTGTATTAGTCAGGGTTCTCTCAGGAAACAGAATCAACAGGAGATATCTGTCAATAAGGTGAAATTTTATGAGTCTCTCACGCGACCGTGGGGATGCACAAGTCCAGGTTCCGCAGGCAGGCTGCAAACCAGGGGCTCTGATGAAAGTCCAATGAAAGGTCCTTGATGAGTTTCTGGGAGAAGCTGGCTGTCCAAGGATGAGCTGGGAAAATTCTCTCTGAATGTTGAAATCACTTCCCCTTTTAAGGCATTCAACTGATTGGATAAAAGCGTCACCCATTGCTGATGCAATCTCCCTGATTGATGCAGATGTAATCAGCCATCCATGCAGTAAACTCACTGGTGATCGAAGTCCATAAATGTTTTACAATTAGCCCAGTGCTTGCTGGACCTAACACCTGGACACAATTACCTGGCCGAGTGGACACATTAGCCTAACCATCACAGGTATGTTTGAGATCATTTCAAAATAAATAAAAAATATAAGAGCAATATAGTAATAAAATAGCAAACATTATGAGTGTTTATCAGATGCCAAACACTGTCCTTCCACCCCATTATATGTATTGCCTTATTTAATTTTCACAAATCTTATTACCTGAAAGCAGTTGCTAGTACTCTTTTATATTAAAGCACAGAAATGGTAAGTAACTTGCCCAAGGTCACATAACTACAGAGTACAGAGACAAATCTGAACCTAGTTTGTTGTCAGAGTCTGAACTTTTAACTGTCACTGATTTTTTAAAATATTAATGACTGAGAGGGGTTATCATAATCATAACCTTGATAAGGAATGTAACTCTGTGAGGAAAGAATAAGTGAACACAGAAGCTGTGGGATATAGGAAACAATAGTGAACATAGAAACTGATAAAATAACTGATAAATGTGATTAACTAAGTACTTAAAAGAGAACTAACTCTTTTATTTTTAAAAGAAAAGCTGTAAATAACAAGGTCATTGAAAAGATGCAACATCTTTTCAATATATGATTAAAGAATACTAAGGTGCTTTTCAAATAATAAGTGAATAGAAATACTGAAAACCCAAAGTTTTATAGAAAATTAGTGGCTATGAATGAATGTTAAAAATTTAAGTGAATCCTTATAAAACGGAAATATAATCTATATCTTCAGAAATAGCAAATGGGAAAAAACACAAAAATCTTACCAATCTGAAAAATGAAACAAAAAGAAAGAAGAAAAGGCAATGCTAATGAGAAAATCAATATAGAATGCTAGAAATAAGTCTAAAATAGTATCATCCAATAAATGTAAATTGATTAAATGCATTTATTTAAAACCAGAAGCTTTATAATAGTATAATAGTTTTTATTTTTATTTTTTATTTTTTTTTAATGGCAAAGAGATTTAATGGCAAGTGTCAACTTCAATTGATTGATAGTGGCTGCCTAGAGTGCTGTGTTGAATAGGTTTCTGAGGATGCACCCTGACTCGAAGAGAAAGACTGCTGGGATGTATAATAGTTTTTAAAAACCTAACTCTCTCTGCTGTTTATGATATATAGTTAAAATAAACCACATATAAGGGTTGGAAATAAAGGGATAAAAAGAAAAAAACCAATTGATTGCAAACAAAAGAAAGATGGTATAGCAAAACTATAACAAGACAATGCAGTTCAAGGACAAAGCTCTGATTGTCCTAGAAGACTGTATAACTGTTAACAGGAACAATCCTGTAATAAAAGGATATTCCAATATCCTTCTTTAATAGACTTGGAAAAGCCAATTATCAAATTTATCTGGAAGGATAAGGGCCCCCAAATAGCCAAAAATATCTTTAAAAAGAAGAAGAAAGTTGGAGGACTCTCAGGTCTAGACTTTAAAGCATATTACCTAGCTGCAGTGGTAAAATCAGCATGGTACTGGCATGAGTATAGACAGACTGACCAATGCAATCAAATAGAAAGTTTGGAAATAGACCCTCACATCTGTGGTCAAGTGATTTTTGACAAGGCTGTCAAAATCACTCATCTGGGTCAGAATAGCCTATTCAACCTATGACGCTGGCAAAATTGTATATCCATATCCAAAAGAAAGATCGAGGTTCCTTATCTCACACCTTATACAAAAATTGATTCAAAACAGATCAAGGACCTAAATATAAAGCTTGAACCATAAAACTCTTAGAAGAAAATGTAGGAAAACATCTTCAAGATCTTGTAGTTGGTAGTGGTTTCTTGGACCTTACACCTAAAGCACGAGAAACAAAAGGAAAAATACATGATTGGTACTGCCTCAAAATTAAATACTTTTGTTCTTCAGAAGACTTTGTCAAGAAAGTAAAAAGGCAAACTACTTGATAGGAAAAACATCTTCAGAAATCATATATCGGATAAAGGATTGATCTCCATGTTATACAAAGAGATCACATAACGTTAACGACAAAATGACCAGCATCCCCATTACAAAATGGGCAAAAGAATTGAAAAGACATTTTTCTGAAGTGGAAATACAAATGGCCAAAAGACACATGAAAAGATGTTCAACATCACTAGCTATTAGGGAAATATAGATCAAAACTACAGTGAGATATCATCTCACACCATATAGAATGACTATTATTAAAAGAACAGAAAATTTCAAGTGGAGAAATAGGAACACACCTTCACTGTTAGTAGGAGTGTAAAATGGTGTGAACTCTGTGGAATATGATCTGGTATTTCCTCAGGAAACTAAATATAGAACTGCCATATGATCCAGCAATCTCACTACTAGGAATATATTCATAAGAACTGAAAGAAAGGATGTGAACAAATATTTGCACACCAATGTTCATAACAGCATTATTCACAATTGCTAAAAGTGTGCAAAAACACACTTATTCCTCATAAAAATGCATTAAAATTATTAAGAAAATGAAAAATTTTAAATAATAAAAATATTTATTGATGACATATTGGAAGCATGCCCATTAAAGGCAGGAGTCAGAAATATACTACTTTTGAACCTTGTTGGACATGCTAACAAGTGGACTGAGGTACAAAAATAAGATACAAGAATTGAGAAAAAATAGACAAAAGTATTCATCTGCATTTAGTATATTTTTCTTATAAAATCCACGAGAACCTACATGCAGATATTTGGAACTAATAATAAAATTCAGCAAGGCAATTGGCAACAAGTTAAACTAAAAAATAATTCATCCTACTAAATTATTGATTGTATATATGGAGAGGGGGAGAGAACATAACTCACTATCAGTAGCAAAACAAAAACAAAACAACTGTAAGGCACATAGGAATAAAATAAAATATATTCAAATTCTCATATGAAAATTATAGGACGTTACTGCAGACCATTAAAAAATGTATTTATGAATGGAGAATTGAACCATATTAATGGATGACAAGACTCAATGTCAGAAAATATATAAATTTCCAAATTAATCTTTAAATTAAATAAAGCCAATAAGATATCAAGAACCTTTTCATGGAATTTGACAAACTGTTACTTAACATAAAGTGATGACAGGAGACAAAAATGACAAAAAAAAAACAGGCACCACTGAAGCCTGTATGAAGACACATTTTTGAAGATATAGTATTTAAAACACCATGCTATTAGCTCAATGATGAAAGAAATAGACCATTGGAACAGAATAGAAACTGCCAAAACAGAAATTACTATATATCTCTATCTCTATATCCATCCATCCATCTACCTATCTATCTATCTATCCACCCATCCATTCAACATGATAAACATGTAATTTCAAGTCAATATGGAAGGAATAGCTGATGTACTTAATGGTATTTTTTTTTTTCTCTAGGAAAAACTAGATTTAGATTTTTACCTCAAACCATGCGCCAAAAACTGGATTTATGGCTTAAATATAAAACAAGGCTTTACATTTCCAGCAGAAAATATAGAACATCTTAATAAATTTCCAATAAGAAGTAATTTCTTAAACAAGTCCCTAAAATCACAAGCCATGAAGAAAAAAGCTGAGAATTTTGTGATCTTAAAATTCAAAACTTTTGAGTATTAAAAGACTGCATATACATAGTAGGCATGTATATTTGTATACCTGCACATATGTATGTATGTGTGCATGTATAGATACACACACTTACACACACATACTTATAAATTGGGCAAAATATCACCAATAAATGAATCTAGGTAAAATGTGCACAGATGTACATTGCACTATTCTTATTCTGTTCTTACATTTTTCCCTCTATGTTTGAGATTATTTCCAAATAAAACATTTTTTTAAAAGACAAAGAATGCAAAGAAGGGGGGCAACAAAGCAGTACAGGTAACCAAAAAATAATTATTATTTATAATACATTGGAAAATCTAAAAAATCCCTAAGAAAAAGAAACAATCTAATATAAAAATAAGCAAAACATATGAACAGGCAATTTAGGACAGGACAAACAGAATGGCCAACAGGTATGCAGAAAGATGGCCAATCTAGCTAATCATACAGAAATTGCATATTAAAATGAGAAAGCTTTTATTTTTATCCAGATGGTAAAAGTTCCATGGTTAAAAAAAAAATGCCAAGAGCGTTGAGGGAAAAATGGGGATCTCATATACTACTGCTAGAAGAGTCAATTGGCAAAACCACTTTGGGGAACAATTTGCAATACACAAGTGCAGAAGGAAGCAAGTAATTATTGGCAGCAGAATGAATCAGACATCATGCAGTGAGGGGGTGCTATTTTTCTCAGAAATGACAGGCTGGCTATTTAGGTTGACCCTCTGGTGCAAGTTTCAGATACTGGCTATTTCTTCTGCACCCTCCTCACAGTATGGATTCTCTGAAACCCTGACTCAGCCACTGGACTGACATGATATCAGATAACCAGTTGGAAGCCAGTGATTCAGCTAGCCAGTTGGGTGTTTTCAAATATACAGACCTTTGTTTGCCTGGGAGAAGTTTTGAATCAGGCCATTTCAACATACGTGGCAGCAGAATATCAAAAACCATTCCTGCTGTGACATTAGGCTAGAGTGATGACAAATGGGATTTTAATGTGGATACTTGATTAAAATAATGCTTCATCATTGCTATTTTGTTTTGATATTTTAAGCACATTGGATAAACAGCAGAAGTTATTGTTTATTTGGAGCAGTGCTCATGGCTCAATACTTTAAATGCCATCTGACACCTGGAAGTTTTCCCTTTGTGACAATTTCTCACTCTAACAGCCAAGGTATTTACTGAGCTTTTGCTGCAACAGCCCATAGACAGAAATGTCCTCATTAAAAATGCTTGCTGCTGAATATTACAATTCATTTCTCTATATATTTAATCCCCTCTAATGTCTGAAGTTGGTATCAGGTATGCCCTTTGGGGGGTAATTTCATTAAAATGAACTTATATTAACTATTATGCCATTATTGTCCATTCATTTGAGTCATTCATTCCTTTATTTCAATCACAAATGTGTTTGAGTGCCAACAAAGTGACTGGTCCTGCCCCAGGTGCTAGAAACAATAATAACCAGCATTTATTGAAACTTTATGATGCACCAGGCATTTTTCTGATCGCTTCATGTGATTTACTTCACTTATCCTTCTCAAGAACTTTATGAGGTAGATGCTATTATTATCCCATTCTACAGTCGAGGAAACAATTTCAAAGAGAGGTTAAATCGTTTATACCGCTCCCTTGGCTAGCAAGTGGTGAATCCCAGATTAAAAAACCTACACAGTCTGCCTTCAGAGATTACGCTTCCAGCTACTATGTAAATTCCACTTCTTTTTAAAAAGTCAGCATATTTCCTGACCTCAATAACAGCAACAAAAACTAGGCATGGTAGGATTTTCAGCCGAGCATCATAGCATATTATAATTTTAACAATATTTTTTCACATAGTTACAGTTTAACAAAATGATTGAACCCTTTGCTTGCCTGCAAACTGTTGTGATTATTCTGAAAAAAAATAAAAGGTATTGGAGGTTAACACTAAAATGTAGGGTTTGTGGGTAGTGACAAGTCTCAAAATTTGGGGGAAGCAGAGTTGAGAGGTCTTGCAGAGGAGAACTGGCTGAGGTTTAGGCAGGTGGGTGCTTGCACCATGGAAGCAGGTACCCTTGAACCAGGCGGATAGTGGGATTCTGGAATACTGGAAAGTACCGAGGTTCAGTCACTCTGCCCCCTTTCTGAGCCTTTGGTTGCTGTGCCATTTCCTTGGGCTCTTGCAGGAACTGGTGTATACGTTTTTAAAGGTAGTACAACTCATTTGTATTACCTCATTTCATAGTCTTAAAGAGTAAGAAGCAGATATTATTCTCGTTTTCCTGGGGAAATCCCTGGAATTCAGAAGTGTCATGAAGCTTATATAAGACCTCACTACTCAGTGAAGACAGAGCTGTGTAACCCTGTGACCCAGGTCTTTGGACTATCTTAGAAGGCCATTCTGATCAATCATCTTTACAGGAAAACAGCGACACAAACCTATACTGGAACGGCTTCCCCCCTCACCTCTGTGCTTCTCTGTCCTTCTGCCTCAGACCCTATCTTCCTCCCGTTTCCTTCAAGAATAAACTCTCCTCCCCAAACCCAGAGAAGTTACTCTACAGTGTTCCTACCAGTGGAGACCAGACACATCATGGATGTGCCCTGTAGAATCTCAAATCTATCGCCCTCTTAACATGTATCCACTGTGTTTTAATTCATGGGTTGGTGTGATGTATCTCTCTCCAGAATTCAAGCCCCTTGAGGGCTGAGGTGATGATGATGATGAAGATGATAAAGATTTCTTAAGCAATTTTCTCCTGGCATAGAAAAATTGCTCACTAAATATCTGTGGGAAAAAAATCCATAATTTGCAGTTTGAAGATGCCTTTCACAATATTATTGCATCTGGGCTTCAGTATACCCTGGGGAACAGGTATCACCACTCCCCCAACCCAGGCAGGGCTTGTTCACAGCAGAATTCACTTGAGTATCTTTGACAGAATTGGTCCCCATGTCTGAATAGAAACAGCTGAATTGCTGAGAGATGAGGTAACAGAAGCAGATGCTTTCAGTACTAGTAGGTTTTATAAAAACCTCTTCCAATAGTGTGTAAAATGCAGTGTTGTGTGATGTACTGGTAATAATTTATGACTTTTGTTTTAGGACTCAGAAAAAAATTGCTTCATGTAGAAAAGGTTTTAAATTATTCTACAAAGTCTCTATACTCTTGCGCAAAAAGCTGGCAACGTTAACATTTAAATTGAGTAATTGAAATACATAATAAAGAAAATGAAATGTGGAGAAAGTATATTACTTTTGCAGGATACAGGATATTGAGAATAAAAACAATGAATGTTATTTTTGAAAAGGGAAATAATGGATAACAAAAGCTTAGCACAATAGTTGGCAAATAATGCAAATAATAGTTAATCTTCTGGTTTAATGAAAAGTTACCATGTATTTTTGGATTGAAAATTAATTATAATGCTTATTTGGTGGTTATTTAAATAAAAATTCACCTAAAATGGCAATAATAAATAACAATTATTAACAATACTTGGATTTAAATATTAAAAAGGAGTAATTTTACAGAAAACATTTTGCTCTGTTTTGTAAACACGGTTGTAGAAAGAAACCTCCAGAAGAGTTTGTTCATTTGTTTGTAAAGGTGTCTTCCATTAATCACGACTTTAAAAAGTTATGGTTTAGGTATAGCCTGGTATGGGCAGTGTATACACACACTTGTCCTTATATTTGGTTAGCTACTTGGTGTGTGTGTGAGAGGGTTGTTTGCAATAGTGCATTGTGATGGGAATCTTCCACCAGGGCAGTAACTCTGGTAAATGTAGTGGGAATAGTGGAAAGTGCTTGGGCTGAGTTTAAAACCTATTCTGCTATTCATTAGCAAGTGCCTGTTACAAATTATTTAACCTCTCCAGACCTCAGTTTCCCCATTGTAAAATGTGAAATGATGAGAATTAGTAATAGTGCATATAAAGCATGGCAAGTCATACAGACACTATAAACGATTGCCACGATTATTGCCAATGCTCTTCTTATTCAGCTAGCTACTTAGTAAGGTTTGGGGAGAGCAGACCCAGATATTAGAGGATTAGACGAGATAAGCTTTAATGTGCTTCCACGCTTGATATCTGTGACTCTCCACACACCACCTATATCATTGTCATTCAGCCACAATCATTTTTTGTGATGATTGTATAGTGGTTAGTTTTTACAAACTGCTTTCACACACAGGTGACCCTTTTTGGATTTACAGAAATTCTAGGATGTTGGAGTTTTACAGATTAGGAGGTTGAAGTCTGGGAAGGTTAAAGGAGTAACTTGAGATCCTGTGACCAGTGTTGGAGCAGATATCAAATACAGCTTTCAGACTGGAAAACTCTACCCTCCCTGCCGTTCTCTATTTGGCCTCTAAGCCAACAACAGGCCAGCACTACATTTTGTTGACAGAATTGTTCACCCAAAGCAAGACACATTTGTGAGTGAAACGAGGGGCTGTTATATGAATAATATGCTGTGACTGCAGGGGTAGTTCTGGCCAAGCAGGACAGACATTATCCTCATTAGAATATAAAGAATAAGACATGCGTTCAAACCCCGGCTTCCTGAGAAAACAGTTTGGGAGTTAGAACATAATTTAAAAAAAAATCAAGGTAGCATACAAGAGACAGGTAGCTAAGGTCTATAGCTATGCAGATGAATGAAAGGGACAGGCTTCATTCATTTCCAAATTCCCAGCACTGAGTACAGTACTTGGAACCTGGTAGAGGGTCAATGTATATAATATATATTTGTGAAATTGGCTCAAATATCTTTGAGTTGAGGTGTTCAGTGGAAATGAGGCAAAGGGAGATGACAATGTTCTCACAAAGACTTATCATTTGGCTCATGGTGACAGTAAGTTTTTTATTTTTATGTGATCTTCTCTAAATGGGCAAACTCAAAATATCATTGTGTATTAAGGATGGAAAGCATGACGCATACTAAGTGAGGATTAACCACATTGTGGGGAAGGAATTAAGGCTAAAAGGCAGAGATAAGGAAATTCATTTCCTGTCTGAGCAAGAAATATCCTTCTTGTAAACATTAATCCAAAATTAATTGGCTGGTTTAACTAATAATTGGTTAAGTAGACTTTATGACTGAAATAATGGATTCAATTCAATCAAAAGGGCCCATACTATGTCCTTGGATAGATACTGCCATAATGTTTTGAACATGCTAATTTATATGCTTTTCTCTTTTTACATATTATTCACACCTGTTGCCATCTCGAAGAATATACATTACAGTGCACTCCAATAATGCAATGCTATTCTGTGTTTCTGATGACTCCACCTGGAATTTATTTTAAGGTGGGAGTTGTCACACTTAACGAAATGCCTCTGGATGACTTGAAAATGGAATCTCATGTGGATTCTGTGGGTGTGGAAGGTGGAGGGTGAGGAAATCTAGGTGACATACAATAGCCTCGTGGTTGGCAAGACACACACCCTTCAATTTATTGGGCTTCAAGGGTTGGACCTGGGAATATATAGAGGAAGGTCCATGAGGTCACAAGATTGGCCAGTAAGAACTCACTCTGGGGTCCAGGGCTAGTATGACTCTCATGAAACCCTTCCAAGCCTTGCTGCTTCATATATCTTCAGTAATTTTTCTCAGGAGAAGAGCTTTTGGCATCAAAGGGAAAATACGTTGTGGTGATAGAAAGCATATACTGAAATCAAGAAAGCTGGCTTCTAGATCTGACTGTGCCACTGACTATGTATGTCCTCGGTTAAGTCACAGAGGGCTTTAGTTTTACTTCTTCAAAGTGAGTGCTGGGCATAAATTAAACCTAGGGCTCTTTGTGTCTCTAATGACATCTCCACGTCTACCTTCTGCAAATGGTTGTCATCTTTCCCGGTTTAAATGGGACCAAAACGTGGAATGAGGGGACTCCACTATTATTCCAAAGTCCTTTAAAACAAAGGATGCTTCCAAATTTTATTCCTCATTCCCAATTTGATTGTATGAAATTGTGCCCCAGTCCCCCTCTGATTTTTAACCAGCCTCATTGTCCCAAAAGTCAAGATGCTTGCTGCTTTCTAAGGCCCAAATAGAGGAAAATTTGTAAAGTAAGAAGCTAATTTTATTAACTACAATTATACACAATGTCACTTAAGCAAGCGTTTTTACTTAATCTGCTAGAAAGGCTCCATATTCAAATTCAGATTTGTTTAGAAAATTGCAGCCTATCTGCAAAATGACCAAAAAAGATTCCAATGGCTAAGGTGAAAATTTTCTCAATTGCACTCTACAGTATGCATGAAGAATTACAGCATTTTACTAATTAGCCTGGGTCATGAACCATGGCAGAAAGATCAGGCGTGTAAATGTAAATACCTAGTTCAGGAGAGGAGAGGGCAACGAGGACAGTATGTTCCAACAGAACCAAAACACATCCCGACATAGAATGCCCCATTCACTGAGGATAAGAGGGAAACACCTTCAATGCCAAGAAGATCATAGAAGACTGTACCCATCCATGCTTTGGCTATGGCTAATAGATTTCCTGTTAATGATTAAGTAGGAGGAATCCATGGAGTGCTTGGCCTCGGTGATTTCTCAAATCCCAGAATGAAGCCTTTGCCAGGTGACTTGAGTGTCTGTTAATGATCACTGAAGGTAAAACCTGTTTGTTGACAGCTTCCTGCTTTTTCCTGAGAAATTATTTAGCTCCTCTGAGATACCTATACGGAGCTTTTGATGAAAATATTAAAATTCTATTTAGATGTACAATGTTTTAATGGAAATTTTTAACCATAAAGCCAAACGCTCCATTCAGTTAAATTAATAGAATTACAAAAAGATGTAATGATGGCAATTAAGTCTTGAAAATGCAAATTTTATAGTCAAGGACAATTACCTCATTTATAGTATATTGGAATGGTGCCAGATGAAGGTAATTTAGATCCCCCAGCTCACAGTTACATCATGATGGATATCTTCATTTCATTAGTACAACAAAGATGGGTGAGAAGTTAGACAATACATAAAAAAGAACTAAAGAGTATTTGACCTTTATAACATGACTAGAACCAGAATTCATTCATGAATTTATCAAGTATTTAATGACTACCACTTATCTAAAATATTAGTGATATATATTTTCCTGCTTTAGGGAAAAAAAATTCTCTTTATTGTCAGTATCCACAAAACACTGGCTTATAGAGACATCAAATTTTTTTTTTCCAAAACAGGACAGGGTTTTGTGCTGGGTGTACAGTTCTATATCCTCTGTAGATAACCTGAACTCATGTTGGGTGGAGTGATATTAACTCTCCCCACAAAAGAAAAATGGATTTTTCCACTAATTATCTTTTATTTGAGCAGGCTGAAAATAATTTTTGGTGTCTTCAAGTCATATAGCTGTGAAAGTTGTACTACCAATGATCATTTTTGGCATTTTGGTATTTTACTATATACCTTCTAATGTTGCTTGTTTACACCTTAAAATCTTGGCTGTACTTCATTTGCTCAACATTAAGAACTTTCTCCTTTCCACATTGAAGGAAGATGAGTAACTTTGCAAAAAAAAAATTTTTTTTACTAATTAGGGT
Source organism: Cabassous unicinctus (assembly GCA_029593785.1). Taxonomy (NCBI): domain Eukaryota; kingdom Metazoa; phylum Chordata; class Mammalia; order Cingulata; family Chlamyphoridae; genus Cabassous; species Cabassous unicinctus. The sequence continues at coordinate 111,192 of JAQZBX010000240.1, forward strand.
AACCTTTCAAACATATCCATATTTTCTTTTGTGTTGCCTTGTGTTTTTTTTTTATTAGAGAAGTTGTAGATTTAAAGAAAGACCATGCACAAAATGGAGTTCCCATATACCCACTCCATTTTTCACATATATTTTCTTAATGCAATTTTTCTGCTTGTATTCATAAAAATCTCCATTGCCCATAATCTCCTTTTTCACCCTCTAGAGGGCACTAGATCACCCTCCTGCAATAAAAGGAGTCAAATCAAAACCCTACTTGATTCTGTTAATATTTTCCCCTGAGTCATTATCCCTGGAGAGAAAATTACTCTCTCTAAAGGAGTCAAGAACTGTGAGGAGCAGGTGGTTTTCTCCTTGCTGTGTAGTTCCTGGACAGAGAGGGAAACCAATGTGGCGAGGGCAACAGAGCCACCGTGGTGGTGAATAGGTGAACTTTGAGACAGACTGCCCAGATTTAAACCTGGCTCAGGCACTTCCTGGACATGTAACATTGGGCAAATTATTTAACCTTTCTATGGCCTAATTACCTCATCTTAAATGTGGAGAATAATAATAGTACCTACTCCATAGTGTTTTGAGGATTAAAAAAAATACTAATACATATAAAGGAGTTAGAACAGGGACTGGTCTATAACAAGCACTCAATAAGTTTTAGCTCTTATTGCTATTTCCTATTCCATTTTGGACTATAGTCTCCAATGAAGAATCTGTACTCCTGCCTCTAGGTTTTTTTCCCCCTTAACCTCGAGGACTCAGATGGGCAAAGCTTTATTGAGACTCTCTGAGAGACATGTGCATCTCCCTTCAGAGAGTAGATATGAGTTCAAAGTACTTTTAAAGAAGCTTATGTAATAGATGTAGTAGACATAAGAACAGAAAGTAAACCTCTTACAATTCAGAGTGACATGAAAACTTTTTAGCTGTATTTCTTTGGTCATTCTTAGTCAACGAGCCTCAAGCCAACACATCCAAAGTTCATTGTAATGAATGTTCATAGGTCATATACTAAACAAATAAATATACTAGATAAAAATATGGTTTACCAATATGCAGAAAAGCTTTTTTGTTGTTTATCTATTCTGTCTGGTATTTTAAAAGTTCCATATTATTTTAAGTGCCATTAGGGATTTCTTTTTTTTCCTTAGAACTTACTTGATACCTAGGAAAGCCAATAGTGCTTTTGCAAATCAATCTTTATTTTCTAGTGATGATGTGAAAGTTTTTGTAATTTGGTTTTTTTTTTTGTTTTTTTTTTTCGGTTCTTTTAGATAGTAGCATGAGATTTCCCCCAAAATATCCATCTTGCTCTTGGTGGTGCTGCATCCTTTCTCCCCCTAATTTTTATATTTATTTAAGTATATTGAGGTCAATGTATTAAACAGTCATTTCAAATGTTGAAACACAACTGCTTAAATGATATTCTGATACAAATATACTGATGGTGAATCTCCCAAACAGGTCTTATCCAACTTAAAGAAGAATGTAGGAATCCCTATAAACTTTTGGATGTCTAAGTGTCCAAAGAAATATCTAAAATTAGTTGTCCCTGGTGCTCTCATCAGTGAAAGGAATTGATCAATGATGCCAGTGATAGCCAGTCTATGCCATCGTCTCACTGACATCTGACTCTGTCCAGAAAGCCCATACAGGCTGACATCCACAGACCACTCTTAGCCTGGATTACATTTCTAAAATTGTCAGATTTTCAAGTGTCTTGTAAGCATTTCAAGTGGATTTGTTTTGATATACAGAACTGGTTGGGTCCTTATTAATGAACTAATCAACTATCTTAATAACTGGTTAGAGCGCCAACTAATTCAGCCTACAAATCGAATCAGCTCTGCATGTACATTGTCTGTTGACGTTCCTGTGGACTGATCCATAGAGGGTCTGATACACCACAGGCTTTATAGATCCACACAGAATGTATAGGCAAGGTGAAAGGACATTCATAGATGTTCACCCCTTGCAATGAATGATTCCATATAAATGAATGATGTTTAATGCATTCTTATTCTCTTAACATCATGACAGAATTAGAAGCTAAAACTTTATTGTCCTAGTTAAAAGAGAGAAATGATTTGATGTCCTTATTTAAAATGGCTTCCTATGCAAAGTCACCAAACAAAAGCATGTCTGATACTCTAGCTGCTAGGTCTCCGTTGTAAAAATCCCGTCTGTGATCATAATAGGATATTGATTAGTTTGGATTCCATACAAAGCTGAATTGCATTTCGTGGTGGAGCACTAAAGGTCACTGTTTGATTACTCAATAACTTTTCAAATATAAGATATGCTATTTAAAAGTATGCTTGAATGATCTGGCTGCATTATAAGAGAGAAATGGGGAAAAATGGTACTTCTTTCATAGGGATAGCTAGGTGGGTAGTTAGATGTTACATTTCCATATCTTTGGTTTATGTTCAACATTCTGTCATATTTTATACACTAGAAAATAAACCATGTGATGAAATTATGAATGTAATTTCTACATGTTATGATCCATGTGATAGCTAACTTGTGAAACATGTAATTCACTCATTAATAGCTATTAATTTGTCACTGGAGCCATCTTATGTTTAATAGAATTTATTTTCTGTGGTCATGAAAGTAAGGCATTTTGTTTTCATTTTAGAAAATATGAAAAAAAAATACAAAAACTTATAAAGAAGATAACAATTATCACTAATTCTGATATTCTGGCTAATTTTTATTCTTTTCCCTTTTCATTTATAAAAGTCACACAAACTGTTGTCATATGTTTAATATATTTACTACAAGTTAAAACAGTTTTTAATGCTTCTTTTTCTCTTTATATATTACATAGGATGTCCTTCTATGGCTTTAAATATTATTTGAAATCTTGGTTTTTAATGGCTGCATAATATTCCAAATTATAGACACACCATAATGGACACACACTAACCTCTTGTTAGTGCTCATTTTACCATAAAATCCTCCAAATTGTCCTGTTCATATGACCTGCTCTTTGTCTGGTAAAAGCCATGTATGATGGAGAGTGGCATTATCTTCTCTCATCCCATTACCCTCTGCTCACAGAATCACTGTTTTCCTTCACCCACTTCCTTGTTTGTCATTCAAGGTTTCTCAAAACCACCAGTACCCTTGCCCCAACCTAACTCTCACTACTTTCCCAAACAAATATTCACCTTTGATGTGTTGACTTGACAAAATTAAGGCATCCCACTGCACTGTGGCAAGGATGGGCTTAACAATACCCTAGTACAAACTCAGAAGTCAAAAACTTTACTGAATATATTTACTGAATAGTAGGAATTAGGTGAGAAGGTAGGAAGCAGTTCATGTCTAGAGAGCGGAGAGTTTGAATTGTAGATTGGGATGAAGGAAGAAAAATGAGATGATGTAGAAATAAGAGGAATGTCACATGTGTGGGCAGGGCTAGTCAAAATAGGGTGGGGCCCTTGGGGATGGAATGGCGGGGTTAGATGTCCTAAAAAGAGCAGTGTGAGGATTAACTGGTGGTGTTCTACATCGTGGGCAATATGGGAAAGCATGAGTGACACTTCCAGGCCCATGCACAGTGAGACAAAAGACACTGCTTTCTTGTTAATTACCTAATTTAGGGTATCAGGAGTAGAATATGCTTACCAATATAGATTATATGAACTTCAGGGGCCTCTATAGGTGGTGGACCTGCTCTTCTGTGTGCCAACCAGAACCTCCTGGGGCATTTGACTTAGATTTGGAGTAACATTTTAAGAGGGAAACAGACACTGAGAAGGCCCCTGAAGGAAGATAATTATGCACAGTGAAAGACCTGAAATAAAATCACTCCTCTCCTTCATCTCCCACCCCCCAAAAAATTTTAACAACACCACCAAAAAAAAAAAAAAAGCTTGGAGAAAAAGACATGATCCTATGGTACATGATTGTGCCATCTTTAAAAGGAATGCCAGGTGGAAGAGGATAAGGCTGGCTCTCCTTGATCTCAAGAAGAAGAGGCCTGGAGACAATGTGTAGACTTTTCAGGAAGGCAGATTTTTATTTGTTCTAGGAAAACCTACCAAACACTGGAAGTTCCTGGAAATGTGATTGGGTTGTCTTTGAGACACTTTGAGGAATTAGAATTTTTTGCAGATCTTTATCTAGATCCACCAGCATAAACAAATATGAATTTGTGCTTTTATGACCTTAATGCTTTACAGTTTTTTTATTTCAAAAAATGCCACTGGTAATTTTATTATGAAGATATTGCAAAGGTTTTCTGAAGAAATCTCACTTTCGAAGTGGACTAAGATATGCCATTGAAAATGGCCCCTATCCTGGCACAGTTCAAACATATGATGCATTTAAAATGTGGAAAGGAACTGCACAGTCTGCTTTGAAAGAACAAAGAAGGGAAAGCTAAGTGAGCCAAGAAGAGTGAAGGAAATCTTATGGTGGATGCATGCAAGAATTGGGTCTTAAAGCAGAAATAAGAAACTACCTGAGTACCTGAGTGAAAGAAGAGTAAAGGAGTAGAGCAGAATGCTCCACAAAGGAAGATGACCATGTGAGGGGGAATCTGTAGCATTTGCAGGTCTCCACAAATAGCTTAGTAAAGTTAGAACTTATGTTTGAGGTGGGGCATAAGAGATGATGGGATCAGTGGCTGACACAGTCAGGTAGAGGAAGCTCTTCTATGCTACTCTAAGAAACTTGAATTTTATACCATAGTCAATGGGAAGCTATTGATGTGAGAAAAATATGACTTTTGTCCAAACTTTGCTGTTTTACACAATGATCATGAAATACGGACTTAAATGGACCAAGAATGCAGGCAATGAGATAGGTTAATAGATGACCATATTAGTCCTAAGAGAGATTTATATCTCATAAGAATTATTCTGTTTGAAGAAGTAAATCAACTGCTATCCATATATAGATAAAAGCTAAAGCCATGAATTTGTCCTTGGTAGGAAAAGTGAGAAAAAATGTGAACCGAGGACAAATACAAAAGAAATACCATGCCATGTTTAAGATGGTGGGCTAAGGAGGAGGGTTCATAAAGGAATAAGGGCATTAGAGAATGGAGGAAGGGGGGAGACAAGGATGAATAAAAAATTCTAGGATCATAAAATCAAGCCAGTAGTTCCAGGGAGGACGTTATCAAAAGCAGTAAATGAAATTGGCAGTCTAGCAAGGTAAGGTGTTTGGTTTGGGAACTAAGTGTCCACTGGCCACCTTCAACAGATCAATTATACATAGCAGTGGTCAGGACACATGGCTCCATGGACTATCAGATGGGAAACAAAGAATTAAGGTCCCTAAACATAGACTATGCTTTTAAGAGGAAGAGTTCCTCTTCCTGTGTCCATTTTTGAGAAGTTTAGATGAGAAGGGTAGAGAAAGGGCATAGCTAGGAGACAAGAGAAGTTCAAGAAAATAATGGTATTTGGATTGCTTTGTTTTTTGTTTGTTTTAGAATGGGGAATATTTTCAACCTGTCTTTACGTCCTGAAGAGAAGAAGGTTGAAGGTAATGAAGTGAGATAAAGGAAGAGAGATGTGATAAAATGTACACGCGATTAAGATGAGTTGATTTTAAACAAGGGGAGGGAGACCCACCTTTTACAATTACCACGCTGTAGTCTCTAATTCAGCTTATTTACTCATCATAAGTAGATTTGTGTATGTATGTTGGTTTGTGTGTTGAGCAAGTACTTCTTTGGAAATTAGTATTGAATAGTTTAGGTTTATTACTTACCTAAATTTTTAGCTATATAATTTTTCAGATACTGCTGGAAAAAAAATTTGTATTTTTCTTTAAAGTAAGACATTTTTTAAAAAAAAGGAAAGATAAGATCTACCTGGTTTTCTATTTAAAATTCTTTTCATCTCCCATATCAAACCCTTGTTCCTTTGTTTCTTCTACTTCCAGAGAGGTGAAGCTGCAAAAACCGATTGCTTCAAAGATTAATTACACAACCAATATGAGCCAGTCCTATACCACAAATGTGTACAGTGGCATGGATAACAAAGACAGTTAACCAGAAAAATCGATAGCATTTGATGGACTCCTTACAGTTGTTAATAAAAATGTCTATACTATAAAGACAGAATGCTGAGTCTGTTACTATGAATCAGAATATTCTTTGAAATGGGCATCAAAATAGAAATTACATGAGACATCAGAATAAAGGCTCTAGTTAGGGACCTGTATGATGAATAGAATGGATCCTGGACTGTATGATGAATACAATGAAACCTAATAAGAAAGAAATCCCAATATATAGCACATGTATATCATCATTATTATTTTATATACTTGCTTTAATCATTGACTAGTCTGTTAAAAATTAGCCAGTGTTGGTTTAGCTCATCCCAACTTTTCTATAGATAGTATTGTTTAGAAGAGTTGTCTGAACTTGGTGGAGCCAATTGAACTCACTACTATTGTGATTTGTGGACACAGAAAAGATCAGGCCATCCAAAGTTGGCATTTAAACCAGGTTTTGGTATTTAGACAAGGACCCCTTTATTACGGTTTTCTAGTATTTATTTTTAATTATGCAAGTAATATATGAGTTCATTTTCACATAGCCTTTTAATTTACAAATGGTCCCCATCAATCCACAAGTACATTCAAACTCATTACAAACCAATGAATTGCCTTATTTGGTTTATACTAAGTCCTTTCAGGTTAGATCATTAGACTGACGTTATGACTTTCTCTCCTTAATGCTACAATGGTCTGTAACTCCATAGTCTCATTTTCTTTCTCCTCCATGTGTGTCTATAATTCTGTTTTTCTAAAGCCTTTGGCTAGAGAAATTCAGCAGCTAGGCAAAATTTCATTTGAAATACTTATAAATAGCTTAAATAGTTTGTATAATTAGTTACTCCCACACAAGTGTGTATAATTGCTTATTTCATGTTCATATGTGGAATTCAGTTTGCCCTAGAAGAAAATACAGGTGTCTATAAGGAAAGACTCAAGCCAATATGAGATCAACATACCCAACTGAAATTTCACATCTTAACCTGCTCTCTTCCCAACCTGCATAATCTTGTCACCAGATCTCTTCCTCTGAAGTGACTTTTAAAATATCCACCCTTTTTGTCAGAACAAAGAAACTGTACTAAAGATGCCTTGCAAATAAATTGGTGAAGGAACCACGCAACATAAAATTGTATGTTATAATAAAAATTTTCAATTCCAGTTTACATATGTATTTAGTTGTGATAACTCTTCGGTTTGAACCATATCTTTTCCTTTTAGTATAGTCAAATATTTACTGAGACATTACTACATTTTTGAGCAGCCATAGCAATTTGTACATCTCTTTGTGCAATATTATCCCATTATTTAATAAATATTTTTTACAAATTTAAATTTTCAACTGGATCATGAACTCTTCAAGAACAGTCAGGAATTTTGGTTTTATTCATATTGATCTACTCTCCAACTAGCTAAATGAATACTGTTTAACCACTGCCCCCCATTCCTTTATGTTTCCAATTCAGGGTAGCCACTGCAGAACCCTGAGGACTAAGAAGAGATGAGGCTACGGATTGGCTAGTAATAGCCAGAGAGAAATTGAGCCAGAGCTGAAAGGTCAACAACGTGAAAGGAGAAATGAGAGTTAAATCCAGAGAGGAACCATATCCATTTGTCAATTTCAAAGGACAAATGTGAAACCAATAACAGGAGCCAAAACAAAAGGCCAGAGATCAAGTGAATGTGATGACAAA